>PYHW01010271.1:4745556-4764641 GCA_013186435.1 Turdus rufiventris
CTTCCCTGAAACTTCCCTTCCCTCCTGTATCTGAGTGCTAAATGTATTAATTTTGGCTCAGTTTGTGCAAACGTTGAGGTTTTTTGCGTATCATGAAAACAAAGATGTGTTTAAAGCCCTTTTCTACTGCAGAAGCACAGCTAAAACTCCTTTCTCAAAAGAATGCATCTTAGAGTAAATACAAGCATGTACCAGCTAATATGAACAGGGGGCTGTACCAGATATCTCCTGAGGTCTCTTCCAACTTCATCTTACTCTATGGTGTTGTGAAAGAGAGAACAGGATACTTACAGGCTGACACAAGAGAAAAAAAATCGGTAAAGAAACTTTGGCAGAATTTTATATAATGAGGGAAAGAAAAACTTCATTAAGTTCATAAGACATATCAGTATTTTTATCCAATTTAGACAGTAAAAAATAGGTATTTTGATGTTTCATGCTGTTGAAAATATTTGTAGATGGATAAATTGAAAGTTAATTTAAAAGTTAACTTGCATTACCAATCCCTATATCTCCTGTGCTAATGTTTTTTCCTTTGATGTGTTATTAAAAAAATCGCCAAGCAAATGTCAGACAATTAGTAACCACCCACCTAAGCTGAATGCTTATGTGATGCTTAATTACATTTTGTGTTAGCACTAATAAATCCTCTCATGAGCATTTGAGACAGGGTAGTCAAGACTTTCCTCCAACTGTGGGAGTCTTCATTTTGGAAAAAAGAGTAAGGGGAAGTCTGCTCTAACCTGTAGTGAAGTTTTTGCAGAATCTGGATGTGATACAATTCACTTGTCTCACCAAGTCAAATCTCAAGTCTTCTAGTCCAGTAGATAGTCCTATTTTATATGAATAAAGGAGATAAACTGGCAGAACCTGTGTGAATTGCAGTGCATTTGTGCAGCCCTCCTTGAAAGCCTCTGCTGCCTGACAGTCGGGAAGCACACCTTTCCACCTGAAACTTCATACTGGTTTCACACTGTGGTTGGCACTTCCTAGGTAATTGAATTGCAATAGGCATTGCTAATTTTTCATTTTCTGTCCTTTAACAGCTGGAAACAGTGAAAGTGATGGCCAAGAAGCGGTGAGGAAAATAAAAGAAGAAACTTTGACTGGAAAAGGTACCATATTCTTTCCTTTAAGAAACCACCTTTCCTCTCTTTTTGCTGTCATCAACTTTTATATGAGGTCCCGTTGTGTATTGCTAAACTTTAAAAAAAAAAAAAAGGGTCATTGGAACAGGTTGCCCAGGGCAGTTGTAGATGCCTCATCCCTGGAAGTGTTCAAGGCCAGATTGGATGGAGCTCTGAGCAAACTGGTCCAGTGGAAGGTGTCCCATGGTGGGAGGTTTGGAACTAGACCTCTTTAAGGTCCCTTCTAACCCAAATGATTCTGTGATTCTGTCAACTGAATTCCTGAAATAAATCTCACTCAGGGGTAAAATGCATATTTTATTTAATATTGTCAGCCTTGTTTGACTTTGCTGTTTGTCATTGAAAAAGGGTTGCCTGCAAGTTAGTCTGCCTGTGTATGTGTATGTGTACAATTTAATAGATGGAAAATAATTCAGAATACCAGTTATTTTTGCTAAGGGGAGGATGACAGCAGGTAAGAGTGTGTGCTCTTTTTCTTTGCTTGTTTTAGGAGCTAATAGGTTTTTGAAAGATCAATGCTGCTTGATTGGGTTATGTGACATGTTAAGAGCTTATAATACTTTGCAAAGTAAAAAACATTTTCTTAAATATGAATGGACCTTTCATATCAAACCTAAATTCCTACTTTTTTGTGGTTCTTCTTTTATTTTCTTTATCTGATGTTCTATGATGTTTATAGAGGAATTAGGACAATATAGATTGATAACTAAGAGAAAAGGCATATTCCACACTACCTGCTCTGTAATTGTAATTTTCAGTGTATGGTGGAAGTTAGTGCAGCTCATATTTTTGTCCCTGGGTGTCACTGGGTGTAGTTCCTAGTGGTGCATGATGATTCATTTCTGCCACTTTGATGTATTATTTCTTGGCAAAATAATAGGGCAGTGTTGCTAGTCCAACCTATTTAGGATCTTCATGGCTTCTTCCAAGATCTGATTCTGTTTTTGTGCCTCTAATAATTACTGTTATGATGACCAAAATACATGTTAATTATTGTGTTAAAAAACCTTTCATTAAGATTTATCTTTTGACTTAAATAAATGTGCATCCATTATAGCCTCAGGATACATGTATGCTAGTTAAAAGCATCATAAATTAAGGCATAGTTAGAAGGATCATGAAAGGAAAAAGGTAATTATTACATAATTAAAATATTTTGCTGGAAGTTTCTGTACAGAGACCAAAACAAGTTGGAATAAATTATGTCATGTGGCTTGCATGAAGCTGAATAAACCAGGGTCTGTCTTATTTTCTCCCTTCTGTGTGATCACAGGCTTATCTAGCACTCCAGGCTTTCTTGATTTTTCTAAGTCAGTTATAGACCTCAGTTATAAACTGCTAAGATATAGATGTCAGAAGGAAGCTGAAAGTGTGTTTAAATCAACTGAAGTTGTTCTTCATCATAACTATTTTGACTGAGGCTTAAGTAATGTCAGGCCCCAATAGGTTTGGCCTAAAAGTAAACTGGAAGAGTATTGTCTTTTTGGAATTTCTTATGGATTGAGGGAAAATTGTATTTACAAGTGCAGCATCCCATACAAAAAACTTGTGCAGAACTTGTGCCACTCCTGTGTTACCGTTTATCAATGAATTTACACTTTGCTTTTAATAGGATGTGTGTACAGACTTTTCAAAAGCCACAGCTCAAAATCTGTTTAGTCACTGCATAAAACATAATTGGTTGTCTTGACCCTTTCCCTCTGCTTTTTCTTTGAGCATTTTTCATGGCCCATATGAAAACACTGCTTTAAGAAACCATTCCCATCAGGAACATCAGACTCTTGAAGGAGAACTACTCAAAATAATATTGTAGGGCAGCCAGTGTGGTCAAGGATTGGGACAATATAGCTATTATGGACAAACAACACGAGTGGATGTCATGAGTTTGTTATCCAGATCTCAGATCTCTTAGTACAAAGAAAATCTCCTTGCTTTTTATCAGGTTAGACAGCAAAAGGGAGCAAAAGACCTTGTCCTCTCCTTGTTGCCTGGCTGAGCCATACATAGCACAAACATCCCCAGAGACAGCTCTGGGAAAATGCCAGACTTATTGAATGCAAGTAATTACAATGTTTTTAAGGCACTGTCATCCTTCTCTGTCTTGGCCCACTGTCTGTCTGGGGCTGTGTCTGATAATCTAAGGGTAAGTAGTTTTACTTGACATAATCTGTACTTACTTCTGGAACAAGTGAGATTCAAAGCATGTACATAAGTAATTCCTATGAAGCAGCTGATGAGCAATAATGTGCTAACAGTTGCAGAGGAGGATAAAGGATAGTAATAAAAAGGCTATGCATGCAGGTGATGGGATTTTTTTTTTTTTTTGGAAAAGCATGGCTCAACATAAAAAAAGGATGGACAAAACTTCTGAGTGCAGGGAGGCAGGAAGCCTAGTTTCCTACTCTGGAGGATGGAAAGCAGAGTCAATGCCAAAAGAGAGTGGAGTACTGCAGAGGAAAGCAGTGGCAGCCATTCACCTACAAAGCAGTGATGCTAAAGGACTCAGAAAATCTAAGCAATGTAGCATTTCACCTTTTCCTTCCACACCTCTTCTCCCCTGGTGCTGCATCAGAAGTGTTCTTGTTCCTCTCCCTGCTGATTCCAGACTGTTTAAGTGTCCTCCTTGGTTTTGGGTCTCTCTTCTAAGTAACTTATTGCAAAGTGTAAGGAGGGAGGACGTACATGGGCAGTTGAGCGGAAGTAAATAATCTACAAGTCCTAGGGGCATGATAGACCCAGTTAGTTTAACTATCAGAACCTCCTCCATGATAAAGAAATCACAGCCCTCATATATCCAGAACAGGCCAGAAGTAGTGCTGCATTGTCATTAAAATTCTCACACAGGCACTGTTTCCAAAAGACCAAGGGCAACAGATTACTACAGCCTGAATCATAAAGCTGGGAGAAGCCAGCAGGATATGGACATTTGTCTTGCTTCCATGTGTTAAATTGGGAACTTGTGTTATTAATATAGCAATTATATGGCTGGGAAAATCACTGATGGCTCGGGGTTGCTACAGAGATATTCTAATTGGATAAATCTCTGTAATTTGCACATAGGGTGTGTCTGTGTTAGTGTGTTCCTCAGTTAGATCAGTTGGGTGCTTTTCAGGCAACCCTCAGCTCTTGGCTGCTTGTTGAGCACAGGTTCCCATCAGGAAGGGCACTGCAGGTCCTGGCCTGCATTCCCTTTGGACAGAGCTAGCCTGGGAGGTGGTTCCAACAGTAACAACAGCATTACCGCATGGGAGCAAACGTAAGAGTTTATCTGAACTAAGCCTTCCACAGACCTGCAGCAAGTGCCTATGCCAGGTGCCTAGCAAAAATGAGCTCCAGAAATGGACTTCTATTGCTTGTTAATGCAGCTATAACCACAGTTGTGAACAAACTTCATACTGGTTGCAGAAATGGGAGATTTCTGTGATAAACTCAACTCTCAATGATACTGGGAAAAAAATCTCTCCATTTACATAACAGAGTTGTATCTCCTGACTCAGTTACCCTCAGCTTATGTCTCTGCAAATGAAAGCTGGTTTTAGCCTGATGATTACAAACATACAAATGTTGGAAATTCATATATAAACATGAATGAAAGCTTCATTCATTCCAGCAAAGGTTCATGAATGCCAATGGAATCAGCAATTAGCAAAACTTTCTGCATAAATATCACATAGCACAGTACCAGGGGAAGGCTCTCACAACTGGAGTGTAGGAGAGCTAGAGTCAAAGGAGAAAAAAAATTAACATTTAGTGAGAAAAGAGGGTGTAAAAGTCATATGAAGCATAGACCTCTTCAAAAGGAGAAGCCTGTGTTTAATCTCACCCAACATTTTTGCGGCAATTCAAATAAAACCACAATTATAAAACTACAAGCTAAATTCACAGTGTTCATGGGACTTCCATTTGAAGTCAGATGAGAAAGGAAGAAGAGATGTTCTCCCTCAGAGTAAGAGGAATGCAGAGGTTAGCACAGTGGCAACCAAGTTGTATCATTTACAGTCTGACCCACATCAAGAGAGCGTGGGCCAAATAGGAGGATGAATTGTCTTAAAAACAATCTGTGTGCATTTAACAAGCCTGGCTTTTCCCCAGAGCTTTCTCTAGGGATGCTTATGCTACATGTAGCTCAGCCAGGGAATCAGGAGATGACAAGGTCTCTTTCTCCCTTTCGTAGCATAAGTTCGTAATAAATAAGGAATTTTTCCTTTTCATTAGAGATCTGAGATTGAAGAATTGACATGAAAGAAAAAAGGACTAATATAGCCAATACATATGTGTAATTACAGAATTACTTGTGGGTGGGTTTCTCCACCCATGTTTGCTGCATGTCAGGCACCATTTTTAACAGAACAGTACAACTTTTTCTGCTCTGTACAGAGAATTTTTTGTTTGCTTTCCCTGCAGGCTAGAGGAAGTCATCTGCTGAGTTCCCAAATTCCCAAACTTTTAAACTTCATGGTGGTATTCCCAGAATGTTAGCTGGAGTTGTGTTCACCAAAGAGTTCAGTTCAGCAAGGACTAATGCCTTGTTAACATGTGCAAAAATCTGCCAGGACCTTTTCTTCAGCACGGCATGTCAAATATGTCATTATGGAAGTGGTCTTCCAACTAGTCAAAAATAGTGGAAAATATTTGTATTTGAGACATATCTTCTACAAGTATGCATAAGATGTGTGAGTTTATGCTTGCTTGCGTCACTTTTTTTGTGGCGTAAAAGTGACATAATCTGTACTTACTTCTGGGACAAAAAGCATAACAACCTGGGCTTGTGGCTAGATCTAGTATGTCTACTTTGTCTCTGCCACCACATCCAGCTATTGGAATATCCTTTCTCCACCACTGCTGCTGCTGAAAGACCTGTGGGATTGGTTTAAAGAGCTTCCTGACAATAACAGTGCAGTTTCCATCTACAGGGTTCCTTTTCTCATGCTGTTGCATTATCTCTAGCACCTGGCTTTGGCAAGTGAATTCCTGCCCTCAGCTAGAGTTGCACAGCTGAACGCCAGGCTTATGAAAACACCTTGAAAGCCAAGGTGGTGATATGAATGGGAGTGGAGAAGTCTCAGTCTGACAGTATGCCACTTTTCAGGACTCTGTGGGGAACTGCAGTGTTTCTGCTTTGTCACTTGATGACAGGTATAAGAACCTCGCCTAAACACTAAGATTTCTTTTCCTTCCACAGCGTCATCTGAGCTTATATCAGGTATATTCAAGCCATATGCAAATATTCAAATATTGGATGTGTTAAATTTAACCTGTTTGTGCCTGGATCCTCCCCATGCACAAGGGATGGAAGATTCCTTTCTGGAGACTAAGAAAGTGGGCTGATATACTCTCTCTGTGCTCATAGCACTTATGTCCCTTATACAGTAAAGCTGTTGACTTTTTGCTTCATATTATGCAGGGAAGATTTTAATCCACAGAAAGGTGTCTCCAGAGTCCTCTGAAAAAATCACTTAGGTGAAAAGCTTTCAAATCAATTGTCCTGCTTTTCTGTTTGTTTTACATAATTCTTTAATGCAAACCCATGGTTAAATTAGTTAAATTTGTTGCTTCTTTTTCTTGTTCTCCTTTTGATTTCCAGTGTAACATGATACAAGATTTCCCCTCTCAGTTCTTACAGACACTTAAATCAATAGACAACCCCTTATTGTTGGGTTTCTTAAAACACTTTGGAAATTGAGTGGTCATGTTACAGTGTGGCAAATCAGAAGTTAAGACCAATATGAATATGATTCACATAGCTGAAGATGAGTTGCATATCTGGATACTGAGATGGTGATAAAGTCTTTCAAATGTGAAACGTATTCATAATGCAGGCACAAGCTCTGTCTGTTGATTTCCTGAATTCCCATTTCCATTGGAAATGTGAAACACATTTCATTAACAGGCTCTGCCACTAGGAAACATGATTTTCTCTTATTTAAATTATCTCTAATTGAAACTTAGAGACAAAGAAGTGCACAGGTGTAGCTGCAGGCAGAATAACAAAGTCCCATCAGATGTCTTGAAATGATTTTCTGACTGCAAATCACCAAAGCTTTGTGTGACTAATGGCACCAAAGTTCTGAGGTTAGGATTTTGCTGATTGTGCTGCCCTACTGAAGGCAATCTGGAGAAAGGGAGTTTCAAATTAAAATTGCCTCTTCAAGGCTAGAAAAAGCTCCCATTTCAGTTTTTTACAGGATTTTGACCCTCTTGTATGTACTTGTAGGGTCATGGTGTTGTGCAGTGACTGAATAAAGGTGCTCCTGGGTTTGCCATCTCCTTTAATATGCCATTATTTTTTCCATCTCGAGCAGTAGGTGCAGGCAGGTTGTGTGAGGTATTTCCAGACCTTGTCTGTTTTCAAGAAAATTGCCAGCATGTACTGAAAGACAAAGCCAAGAAAAAAGCAATTTGTTTTCTCTCTGGAATGCTTTCATATTTCTCTTCCAAGAACTACGTTTTATAGACCTATCTTCTGTGGGTTACAAGTAGGGCTTTAGAAGTTAATTTGCTTATAACAAGTAGAATATTTTCTGTGGAAATGCCATTGGCTTCTGTACTGGGGATCCAGCTGCCAAGAGCACGGAGAACTTGTGGGCTGAATTAAATGTGGAATAAGCAGAACCTGTATGCTGTGTGAGCAACCTCCCAGGTATGAGCTGCACATCAAACAACAGATTTGGTCAACCTGAGTGTGCAGGCAGTGCTGGTCGCTCCTTGTCAGCTCCATCCTTGCAGCAGCATGGTAAAACTCCAGAGGAAGCACAGTTAGAGAGGAGCCTCTGCACCTCTGAAGGACCAATACCTCTGTGCCTATGCCTAATTTCTGCTTCAAGGACTATTTTTTCATGATAAAGAATTGAAGCTCTGAATAGATGCCCCTATCCTTAAATGAGTTATGAGCCAGGCTCTCACCAGCAGTGCCCAGTGACAGGGTAACAGCTTTTGAGTATTGGGACAGGGTGACCAGAGAGTTTGTAGATTCTCCAACTTGACAGATATTTAAAAGCCATCTGATATGAGCAGGGACAATCTCCTTCCAGCCTCAGCCACCCTGGAACTTTGTAAGCCTACCAAATTTTAGCTGCAAAATCCACATGAAATCCTGTCTGCTTTGTGTGTCCAGACCTGAATACAGGTACTGTAATACACACAACTTCCAGGATTTCAGGGCCTTCCAGAAACTGTATCAGCGTTCATACAGTGCCAATATTAAGACTCTCAGGTGCATTAGTGATCAGAATAGCAATAATTTGACCATAATGCAGTTTTAGGAAGCAGGTATTTGAAAAGAACTTCATAGCAGTGTAAGAAATCACATCTGTGCAAGTAAAAAGACCACTCTGTGGAAAGAAAGGGAAGAAGAATAGGAATACTGATGTTTAGAGTAACAATGACTCTAAAGCAGCTTCCATTCTTGTTTCTTTTGGTGTTTTGGATTTTAGTTTGTTTTATTGTTGCTGCTGTTGCTGTTTTTGTTGCTGTCGTTTGGATGTTTTTTGTTTGGGTGGTTTTTGTGTGTTTTGTTTGATTGGTTTTTGGTTTGTTCTTGGTTTTTGCTTGTTGGGATTTTTTTTCCTTTTTATGTGCGGGGCATAGACTAATTTTGGTTTTTTTAACACTTAAGTTTTAAAATATAGGTTTACAATTTAATGTGTTCAATATTACATCATGCATGTCATCTCTGCCATATTTTCATCATCTGACTGTAAATTATCATGCTCATGTACACTCCAAAACCCTGCTTAGCCTAAAATCTTGCAAGAAGTGTGTAATTGCAGCATTTTTTATGTTTTTTTCTGATACCTGGTGCTAGAAATTCTTGCTTGTAAGCAAAAGAGGAAATATTCCTAAAGAGACTTATAGACTCTTCAATTAAGCCAAAAATCTACCATGAGAATCATTACATGCCTAGTAATCCTGTCTCAGTTTGGATTTCTCTTCATATATTGAGGCACTGTGTCTGGACAAGGTAGTGTGAACTGTTACCACCACCTCATTTTTTTTTTTCATTTCATTTCATTTTCATTTCCCCAAGATAATGCTCGGCTGTGTTTCATTCCTTATTTAATTCTCACATTATGTCTGCCCCTGACTTCTCTCACCAAGATTACTGTTGACTTCAGGCTGCTTGGCAGGAGCAGCTCTTCACAACTGATGTGACTTGAGGAGACAAAATAAATCAAATCATCTTTCCAATATTTACTTTGACCTAGTTGAATAATAATCCTTGCCAGTGTTTTATCTCCCAAGCATGAAAAATGTGGGCCTATGGTTGGAGAGAGATCTCCATAGCTCTGGGCAAGATTTCCTGTTGTTCTGTGCTTCCCCTCATTTTACTCCAATCTCATTTACGCTCACTTGTGCTTTTTAAAAAAAAGTAATTTACAACAACTTAGCTTCCTGGACCATAGATCTCATTTAAAAGATACAGTGTCTGTACTTCTGTCTCTTTAAGAATTTGATGGCCTATCAGAGGGAAAAGAAAAGGAAAGAAAAGTAATATAAGGCAAAAACAATTTCTCCTTTTCAAAACTTTGGCATGGCATTTGGGGGCTTCTGAATTGGAGGTTTGCAATAAGTTAATTTCCAACCTAAAATACTTCAATCTTTCTCCTAGCTTATACTCAACACTTGAAAGTCAGTCCATGCAAAAATCCCATGGCCCTAATTAGAACAATTTTTTGTCAAGACAGAATTTTTCCAAGAGATACATCTGTTTGAATGGGAGTATTTATTGTCAAAAGAGAGACAGAAACATTTTTACACTCATATCTACAAAATAACACAGAGAAAGTGCAGAATCTGTGTAGAAGGGATTAACTTGAAAAGTGGCAGCTTGTGTTCAGCCTGATTCAGATCAAAGGCTTTTCATCCCAACTCTGTTCCTTATGTCCCAGACTGCTGTACTATAAAAGACAATCTTTGTTTTAGAATCTAGACCTTAAAATCTTCTTGAATTAGTAAACTTCTGCTTATCAATGCTTTGTGTTGATTTGCAAAGGCACACTATAAATATTTTGGAATTTTTTTAACAGGAAAATTTTTGCAAAAGTTTTTTAAAAAAATATTTTTGTTTAAAAATTGCCACAAAATGGAAATATCCTATGGAAAATATTTCTTTATGTGTGAATCTGATCCCTCTTTCCATCAGTCTATTTGTTTTGTTTTGTTTTGCCTTTTTTTTATTTTTTGTTTCTTTGAGTTGATGCAAAAATTAATTGTTCTGTCCCTGGCTAAGTGAAGCTTTCAAGTGTGATTTACTTCAAGACTTTGTTTCTGAACTTAGAAAAAGTGCATGTCCAGTGCCATGAAGGCCTATACTTTGAAACACTAGCTATAGATAATAGAGGGAGAGGTAAAAAATATGCTTATTTGGGATGGAGTAAGGCTGATATACTGAGCAGTTCTCCTGAGACTCTTAGGCTCTTCCTCCAGTTAAGATCTCAAGTGACTGGAAGAAGACTATATTAGAAGATATATGAAACAACTTGTTAGTCTGGAATCATAATCCTGTAGTTACCTTGACTACCAGTGATACATAACTGTATTGTGTTTGCCTCTCCGGATGCCCTTTCAGTCAGCCCTACAGACAGAACATTGTTTGTTTGTTTGTTTTAAATTTCCTTGAGTCATACCTCTAGAAACATGCTAGTCAGAAAGCAGCATCCATTTCTGTCTTTCCACCCAGCAGGATAAAATAGCATGCTTGCCTCTGATTGCAAAAGACAACAATTTGTTGCAGTGTTCCCATATCCAGTTAACTTTTTCTTTGTCTCAGTGCGATCAAAAGCAGAGCACTTAGGGCCATGTTTGCATTTGTTGGTGAGCACTGGGCCCCAGGGTGCTGGCAGTGTGTGTGGAGCTGGGCAGAACATCGTGGCTGCAGCAGCTTTGTTTTTGGGGAGCTGCCCAGCTGAGCTGAGAGGTCCTTCATCCCCTTGGAGCTCTGAGGTCTGCCCATGTCTCCTGGGGCAAAGCCCAGCATCTCAGCCTTGTGCAGTGGATGCACAGCCTTTATTGGAGTCTGAGATAGAGATCTTAGCAATTTTTTTTTGTTTAGGTGGCAAAGAGCCCATCAGGTAATGTAAATTGCTGTGCCAAAGGTAATTTCTCGAGGGTAGTCCAGAAATATCATTCTTAGGCTGTGTGAAAATTTAGCACCAATATCCTTAGTCTCTCAAATGTAATTTTATCTTATTTTCTAAAGATAATGTTTTGAAATAAAGCTTTTTTTTTTTTTTTTTTTGGTGTGTGCTTCCAAAGTGTTTCCACTGAGGTTATTTTTCAGAAGCTGGATGCAAAATGGTTAATCCTTCATTTCAGCTGGATAAGTGCTACCTGCCAGCCCCAGTTTTTGGGATTTGTAAGGCAGCAAAATGAGGTCAGAACAGGGGATTTCATTAATTTCCTTCAGCCTACAATAAGAAGCACATGCTCTGGGGAGTTTGGGTCCGGTGCAGTGTGGTGATCCATGGGGACAGTTGTGTAAGGATGGGTGGGGGCTGTGGGTCCCAGCCTCAGTCTGTTCTCTGCAGCTTGATGGGGAATGGTCCTGGTGGTGCTTTCCCTGCTGCCTGGCTTCATGGGCCCCTTCCACAGGCTGCCATTGCAGCAACCTTTTAAAACACACCATCTTCTGGTGCTAAAAATTAGTTGTTTTTCTTCCAGGACCTTTTTAGCACCAGGTGAGATTATATGTCACCAATGATATAAGGAATATTCAGCCTCAGAAAGATGGTATAAATTTATGCTACAAGCACCAAATTATTGTTTTACTTGAAAACGAGATTTTTACTGACCTTTTTATTTTTAAAACTTTTTTTTTTAAGAATTTCTCTTTTCTTATATTTTAATTTCAGATTTTTCAGATGCATTTCAGACAATATTTTTTAATATAGTTTAGTCTCTAAGTTAAATAAAAATCAGTCTTCTACTGTAATGGATGCTATAAAAAGGAATATGTACCAACGTGTTCAAAGAGCAGCTGAATCAGACACATAAAATGAGAGAAAATGGGTGAAAAAAGGAAAACAGATAACAGAATGACAGGAGAAAAAGAAAAAAAACAACAACCCACAACATGAATTCCGCATTTCATGTTCCATTTTCTTTTCAAATGGTCCTATTTTCAAATGTAGTTTGAAATTTAACCCATAAATGGACACTTAAGACATTGACATGCACATTAATAAGCCAACAAAGTGGAGAGATACTGAGAGGAAAGAGAGATTAAGGAGAAAACCATTACAAGGAGTAGACAAGGATGAAGAAGCATATGAAGACAAAGAAGAACCTGGAAAGAGGTTGCTGCCGCATAAACTTGAAGGAGCATAAGGTCATACCCAGAAAATAGTCTGTGGACGGGCTGTTCATTTGGTGTTTATGCTACTGTTGAGTAGATGGTCCCTGAATAAAGAATTGGAGTCACTCCATACTTCAGGATTTCATTGTTGGAAGTTGCATTTATTACACTAAGATGTTAGAGAAACTCTCAGAGAGTCATGTCCAGTCAACAGTGACACAGCTTTCACAGCCATACCTGCTTACAAAGGATGAGCTGGGCTAGCACAGTGCACACAAGGTTTCTTCAAACCCCCAGGCAGGATGTGTGAGGGTACAGGCAGCAGTAAATATTAACGGGAACAACCTGTAGCTTTATTGTGCTTTTTCATTTTCAATTTAAAAAGTAATCCTGGATTAATGATGCTTGTATGGTCAGAAAAATTGCACATTTTTAAATGGAACAATGTGATTTTCTCCATATTTCATCCACTGTGCTAAATTTTTTCGTGTCTCTTTAGCTGGCTTTTGAGATGGAGACATAAGCCTACTCCCCAGTCAGGAAAAACAAGGTTCTTCAATGATTTTATATAGGATTGGAATAGTACACATGAATGATATGCATTGCATGATATCTTTTCTCTGGTAACTATTCTGTTAAATTAGTTTCAAAGCTGTCAAATTAAAAAACACAAAGTAAGAGTGACATGTCACATCCAGTGGGTGTTTTTGTCCTAGGAAGAGGTATCATGCTAGCCTTGGGGAAAGCCTGAAAGATAACTTTCATTATTATCCAACTGAAATGCAGCAAAGAGTGACTGAATCATTAAGCAAATTTTCTCTGAAGGGGCTGAAATAGCTATTGATGGGTTTTCCTCTCTTGTGTTCCTGCCCTTTTCATCTCAATGTCTCCCTGGCATCTCCATTCCCACTGAACCACCCCTCTGTCCTTTTCCCAAACCTTCCTTCTCAAGTCCTCTATGTATTTCTAAATATTTCTGGCTTCCATTTTTTTATATCTCAGAACTACAAATTCTGATTCTGGCTGCCAAAGGCAAGGCAGAAATAGGTATCACTGGGTAGACACAGAAATGTAAAGGCAGGAACTTAACCTCTACTTATCCACCTGTGTATTTTCATTATTGCCCCCAACCAGTTCCTTGTCAGTGTGGCTCTCTTTTGCCTTTGAGATGGGAGCTTTTTGGTTATCCCTTGCACAGATAAACATTTTCTCCTACTCTAGGTTAGCAAGGAAGGTTATGCTATGAGGAAGGACAGCCAAAACCTCCCTCCATGATGTGGAGGCACAGAGCTTCCCCCTGCTGTTTTGGGACTGCAGACTCACACTGCTCTGTGTGTTTTGTACAATAGAGGCTGAAAGGGCATTACAGACCACCACTAGTGAGGTTAGAAGTCCTGTTCATTCTTCCCCCTCTCTTTTGTGGCAGGCGCATTTGAAGTGCTTCTATCAGTATATATTGACCCAATTCTCAAGCGTTATTAAAATCTGGGAAGATGTTTTACTGGTTTTATGTTCATTCTGGACATGAACAGCAAGTAGGAGAAACCTGTGAAACCACACTGGAGATTTAGGAAGATAGAATGAATAGAATGAGAAAAAAAATCCATTAATGTTACTTTTCCTCTTTTCCTTTCTTGACTTTTTTTTTTTTTTCCTTTTAAGTTGGCCTGTATCCTTCCCTGCTAGGGGCCAAGTCCTTAACTCCATAAAAAGTGAACATTAAAGGAAAATAGATATAATATTAGGGTCAGAAAAGAACTTGTCATTTTTGCAGGACTAAGAACTGTCAAGCACTCTGTACCTAACAGTTTGTATGATTACATTCAATAAACATGACTCACAAAGCTACTTGATTGTTGCATCCACACATTTCTAGCCCTTGTGGGGGGAGTATTATAGCCTTCTAAATAATGGGGTTTAGGGCTGCAATTCCATGTCTTCTTGAAAACAATGGTGAACTTACAATTGACTTCAACCTAATCAGGGATTCTACCTCACCATTTCAAACGTACTGCCTTAATTAGAAGCTTGCCCCAGATTTATCAGGGAAGTGACAATTCCAGCAATTCATCTGGACAGTTACTCAGAGATACTCCAGGAAGGCCATAAATTTGTTCTGGGAGGTGAGTCTCATGGCTCTTCAAATCCGAATCATAATAAGTGTGCAGGCAGCTGCTATTCCCACCCATGTATGCACTTGCTACTAAAAGACCCACAAACTAAATTTCTCTATTTCTTCAGTCAGTAAGAACTGTAATTCAACCACATATTTTAAAATGCGTGGCTTGTAATATTTTTGTTTCCAATGAATTTACAGTTAATTGCAAGGATTATTTTGAAGGCTTCTAAACCCTTATTTACTCTGTACTGTGCTGAATAGTGGTGTGATTTCTGTATATGCCAGAGTTCACATATGCTAATCAGTCTGACTGCTTAGAAAACACTGCATAGCATTGGACTAATTTGCAGGGAGAGTAGCCTGTAAAAGTTGGCTATTAGCTGGTTTTAGTCACCTTTTGTCTACACATTGCCTGACAAGCAGCTGGATTCTTGTGCGTTCCCAACAGCTTGCAGTTCCAGTGCAATGAGGCTGAACCAGGCTTTTCTTTATTAAGGATGAAATCAAGCCAAAAATAGCCCCTGTAACTGCAGTTTTCTTTTATTCATGGTAGTTCCAGGCAACAAATCAAAGATCTTAGTTGCTTTATACTATACACCCCTGCCCACCATACACACACAGTTGCAGACATTTTGCAGTCCTGCCTTTAATGAGCTGCTTATTCTGAAGAGGTCACACTCTTCCAGAACGTTGTTTATTTTTCTCTGCTCGGGAGCTACACCTTGCAAATATCTGCAATCATTCCCCTGTTAAGTGTTGTCTAATTGCACACTTTCACTCCCTCTTTCAGGAAGTTCCTAATGATCCTCCCAAGCCTCTGTTGAGCTAAATATTTCTGTGTTGTCAGCAACTTTCACCACCTGTCTATTCAGCTGCTTTACAGAAAATTCCTAACACCTGGCACCTAGCACTTGTTTGGGTATGAAGCAAATGAACCACTATGTTTCTCAGAACTGGCAGCAGGTTGAGACAATGACTACTCCTGGTGAACAGGACCATGAGTCAGCCTTCGAGTCAGGTGCATAGGGAAAGGCTCTCCTTGGGGTCCAAACAAATCCGACACTGAAAACCTGGGCTGGGTTTTTTGTTTGTTTGGTTGTTTTTTCCATTGATGTGTGTACAGAACAGCAAATATTCAAATAAAACAAACAAGCATGATTTGGAAATAGCCAGTGTCTTTGCCTCAAATCAACCCCATCTTATAACAGCTGTACTAATCTCTGTGGAGCTGAAGAATGAAGCTTGCAGGTTCCAAAAGCAAGGAGCTGAAGGGACCACGAAGGTAGCATACTAGGATGCAAGCTGCAGCTGTGAGCACCTTTGGAGAGAGGGTATTTTATTCAGGAGTTCTCCTGTATATTACCTGCCTCAGTGTGTGGGAGTCAAGTCTATTGAGAAGATGGAAGATTGAGCCATTAGACACAGAGCAATGGGAATGCTGTGTGACTGATTGGAAACCTGGTCTGGAAAGTGAAGCTGATTTTAAGTGAATGCAGCAAGTAAATGCGTAGGAAAAAGTTGGATAAATTTGGAGGCTTTTTTCCCTTTTTGTTGGAGTAAGAGAAGGAGTCAGGGAAACATGAGCTGCTGGTGAGAACATCAGAAGGATTTGTAAAGGTTTTGTGAATACTGTGACATGTGTCTTTAACCTAGATATATTGAACTGAAAGGGATGCAGTGCTAGCATGAAGATAAGACAACTAGATAAATGTAAGATTTTTGAGTTGCTCTTTCATGGCACAGAGGATTTTTATCACAAGGGAGAGTTTCAAGAAACAGATCCAAGCCTAGGGATGCAATAATAATGGTGGAAGAGTTAGCAATAGCTGAGGAATGATTATGAAGTCAAGTGCAACTGGAGAGCTATGGCTATATTGGATACATTAACTGTATACACACAGATCCTTCACGTTTTTTAACACAATGAATAAACAGCAGTTGGTCCTGAATCTCCATATTCAGTTTGCTGGCTAAATGGTCATTTCAGTATCCTGGCTCATTTTGTGAAAATCTCAGAAAGCAGAGCAGTGTGGATGAGATACAGGAATGGCTTCTACAGATGAGCAAATGTTGAACTTTTTAATTACAGTCAGCTCAGCCTCTGAATTCATGAGTATGCTATGTTCTTTGGACTTACTTTTTTCAATGTGATACTTATCATTACAGTGAAGATCTAAAAGCTTCATTTCACTATGTGAGTATAGAGAGAATTATAAATTGAGACTTATTTTGGCTAGATATTAATCTTTTCTTATGTAAGCCAAAAATTAAAACATGTAAAGGAAGCAATATTTTGTTTCTTCTCTAACACGTCGATAACAGCTTGTCTTTGGGAATTTCAGCCTTTCCAAATTCAATTTTAGCACTTATGTGTTTACTTTACCTGTTTTAATTAAGAATTGGCAGGCATAAAAGAAAAAAGAACTATTTTACAAACTGATATGATCTTAATTGAGAATGCCTGGCTCTCACATTGTCATTGATCCTTTATTTTTGTGAGTTATATCAAGGCGCACATGAGGAATATGTAATACTCCCCCATGGCAATATCTAACAGAAGGAGCTGAGAGAACCCAGGTGTTTTAACAAGGTGGTTTGAAAAAGCTCCAGATACAGTTTGCGATTTTGGAATCCTTGGAGGAGGCAGGGGACAGCTTTCCAAACACCTGGACTCCTTGATCCACCTAAAGAATACACTTTCCTGCCTAAGATGTTGCAGCATATTAATCATATTTGCCATGTTTGAACAATTCTTCGTGGTGGAGCTCCAGAACAAAGGCACTACATTTTTATGTAGATTCCATAGAAACATTGCCCCATAAAAAGTATTCTTCCCTGCCTTGTTTCCTTCAGACTTTCAGAAAGACTTTGACTGGCAGAGGTCTGGAGGAAATGGGAAATAAGAGGCCTTAGAATGCTTTAGAACTTCTATGTCCTTATGTATTCTCCCTCTAGTTACAGAAGGAAAAGTACAGATAATTTCCTAAATAATGGTTTGGTTTTTAACTCAAATGCAGTTTCTGAGTAGAGCTTTTCAAAGTGTGCAGTTATGATAGAGCAGGCAGAAGCTGGGAGATGTTAAATAGACAGAAGTGAGGGTTTAGCTGTTTTTGCAGTGCAGGAGGGAGAACATGGGCACCAGCAAAGCATGGGGGAAAAATGGAGTTGTGTCAGTGAAATCGTTCATAATAAATGCCTGATTTGAAATGTTCATTTCAATTTTCATGTATGCTATAAGCCAACTAATAAGTCTCAGAGTTATTTATAAAAAAAATCATGCAATATACTGAAAAAGTTGAATCCAGTGAGATGTAAGATAAGGAGGTCAGCAGACCTTTTCTTAGATTTTTATGGGAAGAGAAAGAGCCCCCAAGACTACATCTGATGCATCTTAGGAAGAATATATCATGTGCAGTAAGAAGTGTTTATTAGTTACTGCTAAAAAAAAATAGCCTGCTGCTGCCAGGCCTAACTTCAGCTTTTTGAAGTGCCAAACTTATATTTTTGAATCATGTTGTTCTTTCATCTCCAAGATCAAAGAGCCTTGGACCTATTTAGGAATGTTTAGACTGTAATAGGCTCAGTTAAGGTGCCTGTTATATAGTACTTACCCATGTCATGACTTTGGGTGATATAGCCACACAGCTTTCTGGGACTGAGAAATATAATCTGGTCCCAATTGTTCCTGAAGAGCTATGTGTAAACTAAATGACCAAGAAGGTGCTTCTGACTGCTGGCATCTGCATCCCATATCAGAGTAAGACAGTGGCACATATCAATGCCGACTGTCAACTTTGTTTTTCCAGAGAGGAAATCTGGAAACTATGGAAAGCTGCTTCCACCAAATTACTTGATTTGGAAGTGGTCATCAAGTCAAAACCATTAGGGACATGGGTGTGTTTTTTTAAATATTCCACAGGGAGTAGGATATGGTGAATGTATGTTGTATGAAATACTGAGATTCTTGAATTTCTGATCAAGGTGATCAAGGGATGAAAAAGATATTTCAGCATTATGAGAGTTGGTGATTTCAAGAGCTAGCAATGTGGGTTTAGAGGGAGGTATGTATCCTAGAGGTTTGTATGAGGCATCTCATCCACACTGCTGAATCAAAACCTCAGTTTCATCTGGTGTAAAGACCTCATCAGGTACAAACAAGTTCTTCCAGATACAGGTTTTAGGTAATTTTTTTTTATGAAGATGTCAGGAGACAAGCGAGCATGTATCTTTCCTCATTTATGTAGCAACAACTGCCTTTGTGAGGAAGGAACTCAGGCATACTTCATGCATTTTTTATTCCATGAAAGAAGCAAGGCCTTTCGTTACTCAGCATTGAAACACTAATCTTAAAGAAATTAGGATTTTAGTTAAAAGTTAGAAGAAACTGGGCTTGAGATAGTTACCTGAAACTTAAATAATTGATTACCTGTCAATTTATGTTTGCTTAGCTGTGTTTGCAATGGGAAAGGATGAAACTAGTAGTTAGGTCCAAAGAACACAAACAATTGCAACCAGAAACTCATTC
>PYHW01010271.1:4764691-4855157 GCA_013186435.1 Turdus rufiventris
CCATTTGTATTTTCATTAATAGAAAAGGTCAGGGCGAGGAGGACTCGCCTTACTTCCTCCTTTTAAGAGCCCTCTCCACAAAAACGACCCCAGACTTAATTCAAGAAGCCAACCATGCATGCTTAATAGCCATTCAAGATAATTACCATAGGAAGCAGGAGATGGGAGGGGCTGGTGTTACGAATATGCATTTGTTTGAATGTTTTGTCAATAAATAAACTCTGTGACCACCTGTAATTTTGCAGTGCGTATTAGGGGGCTACCCCACGCTGCTGCCCAGTGCTGAATAAACATACACTTTCTAATTTTAAATTGTTAGAGAGTCTTTTGTCCGTCACAGCTGAGTATTGGTATTGGACCCATACTCATATTTTGGTAAATCAGCATGATATCACCTTTAGAAACAGTCCTTTGGCAGACCTAATGTTGGGCATGCTGTGGACAGTCTGTCTAACCTCATCTATGCTATTGCTTAAACTCAGTGAGTGAGAAACCCTTTGTGGACAGTGTTGAGTAACTTGTGGTCTTCTCACTTGCTGAAGTGTCTCCGAGGCATAGCTTGGGCAGCAAGCGTGTCTAAGCCAGCAGTGCCTGGGAGCTGATGGGAAGTGCAGTGGGAAGCAGCAGTAACTGGTGGGCTGGACAAGCCTCCTCCTGCTCAGTTTCAACAGCAGCCACTGTGTAAAAGGCAACTCCGCTGTGTTGCTGTGGCTTGAGCACGTTTGCTGCAGTGGATTGTAGGACAAAACTCACCTGAACTGGTCATGGGGAGCTGGAGTGCTCTTTGACAGGCCAGGAAGAAATAAAGAAACCAACAATTGGTGCTGTTGGTGAGGATGATTATGGGAACTTGGACTTAGGCTCTTGTGGCCCTGCGCTGTGTTCCTTGGCACTATGGAACTCCTCACCAGCCTCAGCCATTTGAGAACTGGTTGAGTGTTTCAAGCTCTTTACCCAAACACCTCCACTACTAACAGGAGAGATTGGCACATCTAAGAGGTGATTTTCTGCACTTAGACATCTCTTTTAAGGACAGCAGCCTAAGTGGCTAGATGCAGCTAGACAGCTGACATCCAGGCAACTCTAGCTAACTGATCACCTCCTTTCTTTCTGAACCTTTGCTGCCATACATAATTTAATCCTTTACAGGAAGGACAAGTGTTTGTTGAAATTAGTGAAAGAAAAGATTAAAGGCTCCCAGGAAGATATATAAAAGTATTTCAGTCTGTTACAAAACAATTTGTGTCTCTGTGTAGGAAAATTTATATGCTTGTTTTTTGGTTTTTTTTTTGGTTTTTTTTGTTTTTTTTTTTTAATATGAGATAAGGAACAGTAATTTAAAAAGTAGCACACTTACCACTTCTAGACAAACTCAAAAGAGATGGGGTATGCTGGGGTAGCTGGCCTCAGTCCACCAAAACCATTAGACATGGGTAGCCCTTAACAAAAGGAAATCTGCTTAGCTCCTCCTCCTTATGCTTTTTAAGGCATTGATCTTGTGTCTTGATCCATTTAACCTTTTGGGCTGGAGTTTCTGAGGACCCGCAAGGGAAAGGTCACAACCTGGTCCAAGGTTATGTTTACCAGACACCCCCTTCCCTCACCCAAAACCAACCTGGCAGATTTTTTCACACCCCTTAGCTCTCAGAGATTTCTTTTTCTACTGTTTCTCTGTGTTGCATGCCAGCCCTCACCTCGTTCCTTATCCTTCAACCTGGGTGAAATTTGTACAGATTCAATATGTGTCAGCCAGGATTCAAACCCAACCTAAACACAGTCAGAGCACAACCATTACTGATCACAGCCACAGAAGGGAAGCCTTAACCTTTGCAATGCTAAGAGTTTGTTCTTTCTAGTTTTGGTTTTGCTTTGGGGGCCAGAGGGAACTTGGATTACTGAATGAAATAGTGAAAGGACATGAAATAATTTGTGCCATTTATGGAGTAAATAGTTTAGATAACAGCGCATCAGCATTTTCCAATAACCTAGCCAGTTATAAATCTTTGCAACAGGAATGCATCACTATGTTCAGGGATTTTTGTTCTTGAATATCCTGGAATTTCACAGTGCATTTTTATATACTTCTCTGTGTTTGGCCTTTAGGCCAAAATGAAGAGCTGATATTTTTCCCTGTTTCAGTTCCTCTGCCAGTGTCTTGGTTAAGCTAGAGACACAGTAAATCTCTGGGCATCCAAATGACCTTCTAGTTGTGTCAAATGGTGGCTATTCATCAATGAGATACTTTGCTATGCAAGATTTCAGAGAAACGTAGACATGCTGAAAGGAAAATACAAAAGTATTAGGAGTTACTTTTGTGGTTGATCTATTTATCTACCTGTTAGCTATGAAGATGCCTAGTCATACCTTATGCATGTTTGTGTGTTTGCTTTGTGCAGTGGGATTTTCCTTACTGCCTGAGGAAGAAGCCCTGACCTCTGTGGAAGGCTGCTGGTGTGATGGCCACAGCTCCAGCATCCAAGCCTCAAACAGAAGCTCACTTCTAGTACATGTACTCAGTATCAACATCTATGCATGTTAGATACAGCTGTCAGTTCTGTAGCTTCCAAAAATGTAATTTCCAGGCTAGCACAACGCTGCAAGTTGTCTGATGCCAAGAGCAAAGGCCAAGTCTTCGTCGTCTGGAATGTTTTATTTATTCTGCAGAGATTTTCACAGTGCTATGTCTGTACTTGCTGGTGAGGTGCCTGTGAGTAGCATCAGTGTAATGCAGATACGCCTTACCTTTCTCATTCCCTATTTCATGCAGATGCTCCAAGCTCAAAGCAGTGTCATCTGCCCCTTCTATGAGCAGAGGACCCTTGGCAGATATGTTCCTTCCCATGTAAAGGTCACAGGCTGCTACCACTATGAATGCTACAAATAGTTCAGCTGAAGCCATCTTTAAGCCAGACAGAAAAATAAACCTCTCACAGAGGAAAGAGCTCTGCAACATGATCCAGATTGCCTCAGTACAGTCCCTCGGGACTATTTGTGCAGTGAGATACTCTTCACTGTGAATAGGAGTGACAAAATCTGGCCCAGAGTTAGTTCCCTAATGATGTAAATATAGAAACTGCCACAAAAACACGTGCAGGGGCACAGAAGTCTTTTTTTCCCACCCGTGATCTTTGCCAGCGAGGTCTCTCTCTCAGAGAATCACTGCGGCAGTTCAAAGCTTCACTGGCATTGGAGGTTGACAGGGGGAAACATTGCTGATCCAGCTCAGAGAAGCAGGCAATTTGTTCTATAAAATTACACTTAGGAAAGCTTTTGGGATTTCATATAGGCATATTTGAATCATGTGCATATCAAGTGCTCTCAGTCATAAGAGGAAAAGAGGGTCATATGAGGATGAGAAGCTCTTCAGACAGAGAGAGTAACCTTTGATGAAGGGCTCAGGCCACAGACAGGGAAACTGTCTGCAGCTTGTGGAGTGATCTGGAAGTACTGATTGACAGTTTGATTGTCTTTCATAGAGGTTTGCAAAACGCTGAAATCCGGAACACGTATATCTGCATTACCCCACAGATGCTGTGCACCTGGTCCTTGCTGGTAGGAGGATCCTGGCTTTTGTGCAAGGGGCATTTCTTTGACAGGATTTTTTTTCTTCCCCAGCTCTGCTGATTCTCAGGGAAGTCACTTCACTGATTGAAACTTCTCTGTGCCCAGTAAGCACTGTTAAGCAGGCAGGGCAAATCAGGCTGAGGTTTCCTCTGTGTGGAGAATTGGATACCCTTGGCATAATGCTTGAGACCACCGAGTCAGCCTTAACCAGGAGCTCTCACCTCCATGGCATGAATTACCTGATGTAATTTTTGCAATTGGAGCTGTAAGTAACAAAATGCTGGTCAGATATGGGCATAGGGTGCTGCTTTTAGCAGTATGAATGTGTTCCTCTAAGAGTTTCATTGTGTTACACTCATTTCACTCGTTTGCCAGGAGTTGTTTGACCTTTCATTTGTGAACTGTATGAATGCGGTGCACGGAGACTCTGTCCGTGGCAACAAAATTTACTCCTTTCTTTAGAAACACCTTTAGTGTTGGGAGAGATAGGGAATTTTGTTTTTGTTGTTGTTAACCTCACATAACTCTTCAGTTCTTTTGCATTTTTTTCCTTTTTTTTTTTGCTTTTCAATGCCAGTTACAGATCCCAGATGTCAAATAGCAGCAGCAGCTGGCTGCATGACAGATCCCTTAGGCTGCAGCTGGGTGAACACTCCTGGACTTATTCTAGCTGTGTCATATAGATGGTATGCAGATGATTTCTCTGAGCTGTCATGCTTTTCAAATGCCTCTAGCTTCTTTTTTTTCTCTTTCTTTTATTCTGGTAATACACAGAGCCTGGAAATTCAGCCTTGAAGAAATCTTGCATGTATTGTGTACAAGGTCTGTGGATCCAAAGGATGACTTATCTGTGCATTATTCCTTTTGCATAACTAAATGATTCAATTAATAAATACCCAATGTTCCTAATACTGTATTAAAATAGGGTTGAATATCTTCTTCAATACTCTGCATTTGTGACGATAGCACTCTTGTATGAAGATGAAAGGAGAAATATTAATTCAGGAAATCTGATCTCTCTTGAAAATGATGTACTCACTGTCCAAATTGGTTGAATAGTACTTTTGGTACTTTTCTCTTCATTAAGTCAATGTGCCTAAATTGATTGAATATTAGTGACAGAACAGAGCTTCAGATTTCAACAGATGAGATAAGCAGAAATAAGAGTAAATTTTCAGTAGAAGTATAAATAAACAATATTCTGCATTATCTACAAAGAAGAGTTACCTCACTATGTATTTTTAAGATCTTCTGTGCTGGAGAATTAGTAGTTTTGCTGTAGTTTTACTTTTAACTAAATCCTTTTTGCAATGCGTTGTAACTCTGCCTAACATTAATGCAATCATAACAAATGTATGGTTTTCCTTTAAACTACAGTGTATGTTTTGTAAATGCAATATAGTTTGAAAAAGAAGTACAATTCTGATTAAACTTTAGTGTTCTTACTCTGAGTCAATAATACCTAGAGAACTGAATTATTTAATTTCAGATTATTGGAATATATGTTTAAAGCTTCAAAGTAATATTTCAAATACAATTTTCTAATACTTTACGTCTCCAGTACTGTCAAGGGTATTGATTGACTCAAAAGAGTTTTTTCTAGAAACAGAAGTGCTCATTGACTAAGCCACCATTTTTTCCCTTTTGGGTGAAATCCAGAAAATAGATTCCACCAAGTGTGGCAAATACACTTTCTCTAAATGATGTAATCACTTCTGTGCTCTGTTTGATCTCACATTTGTTTTCTCTAAACATTACCTGCAGCTAAAATGACGGTGGTTGCTGTAGATACATGAGAGCACTTCCCATTGCAATTTCAGAAATTATTGATTTTTCTTGCAGACACAATGCCAAACCCAGGTCAGAGCTCTGGGAAAATCCAGAAGTGCCATGCAAAAGTAGCTATAAGCCAAGAGAATTTACAGCACCAGTAAAGGCAATTCCACCATAATTTATTTTAAATATAAAGATAATGTATGTGTTTCTTCTTTATAGTCAGAAGAAATAGATTTATGTCTTGTGCATTACTTTTGAGTGGGGTATCATACAGCCTGTCCCTATGTGGCTTCCCATAGCTACTTCTACATAACTCTATTTCATCTTGTGCTTCCTAGTCACAACTTTCTTCTTCCTAGAGACCCCTCATATTTACAGCTCTCCAAAGGACATTGCAATCTGGGTGTCAATTTATGTCATTCTCACTGAAGTTATTAATGCTTTCCCCCCTAGCTTAAAGATATTTTTATTCTCCCTCCCTAAAGGAAATCCTATATACTGATCAGTGTTGAAGCTTCCTTTTGATAAAACTATGCACAGTAGACCTGTCCTGGGACTCCCTAATAGGAGATTAATTTGAGTGTGTTCTTGTTTTCTGTCTGTGCTAGTCCAGAACAGAATTCATCTGTTTTTCTCTGGTCTCTTTCTCCCCTAGCAGTATTCCTTCCCCAGCTGCAGTTCTGAAGCAGACACTCAATGCAATTGTTCATCTCCTTTAATCTTCTGTTGTTAGTAAAGTTCCTGCTGGTCCTTTGTTGTGCTTCCAGTTGGTCAGATTGCTCATTCTCAGTCTCACAGACTGACTGACATGATAGAGTGGCAAAGTATCCTGACTGCTCTGAAAAAGACTATTGTAAACCTGCAGAAACAGTGTCTGCTAAATGTTTCTCTATGTTCTGTTTCAAGTCTTTCAGCAGGAGGATTTATTGCAGAAGCTCTTTCAAATTATCTCTTTTTTTTCTGTCTTATTTATTTTTTTTATTTTTGTATCAGATTGTTTCTGATTTAGCTGCATTCAGTTATATAAAAAAAAATTACAAGTATTCTAGAACATGCAACACCTAAGGGAGTTAGAAGTATTCTGCTTAGAAATAGGGTAATACAGAAACTTCTCTTGTTTCCCCCACCTTTTGTTTTTTGACTCTGCTTAAGATATCAATCATTTCATCTCCATGCCTTATCTCTAAGCTTATCTAAATTGCTGACCATCACCATCATCTTATTTTCTCAAGTTACTGGTCATATTTGTCTCTATTTTCAGCTTTTGTGATGTAAATTCTTCCGATAAATCCCTTTATTTTTCTGTTCTTCCATCTGCCTGCTTGATCTCCTCCTCCTAGAAGCCCTAGTTTCTTAGACCATGATATGGTACCTGGCCTTATTCTGGGTCAATATGCACAACTTCCCCTGGGACTGACGGTCTCGATCATTATCCTTCCTTTTTTCATTTTGTTTCTCTAAAGCCTCCCACTGATGTAAATGTGTCTCTGACTTCAGCACAAAGAATATCAAGCTCCACATGCATCGCTGCAGGACTGCTGAAACACTTTGAGATTTGCTTTGTAAATACTTCTGATCAAGCTGGCTACTTCTCGCTTATTCATGGGTACTCAGTACAAAGAGGGTAGATCACCTGATGTCAGTGAAAATTTATAAAAGAATGAAAATTTATAATGCAGTTTTTCAGTAGGGCTTTTGTTTGGTTTGTTTGGTTTTTTTGTTTTGTTTTTTCCCACCATAAAGCATCATTTTAAGACCATAAATTTTTAGTGAGAGCTTGAATTATTTGTCATGAAAGAAATTCCAGTATGGCAGAGAAGCAGGATTTGCAGTTCAGATATCATATCTTAACTATAGGATATTGAAATAATTCTTCTGAAAGAACCCACTACAGATAGAATTGTAGAGGTGATCCCACCTTGGAAACACCTAACACAGACTGTGATATTGCAGCTTCCATGTTTTCACAAGAGGGAAGGTGATATTTTACATGAAATATCTGGAAACAGATGTATTCCTCTGGCCTGTGAACCTGTATTTCTTTACTGGTCCCACTATTGCACAGAATCATAAGGGAAATTACATAGAATTCCCTTTCTGAAGACGAAATGTAAGTCAAGATAGGAAAAAAGTACAACCAAGAGAGACATGTCAAGGTGGCATTGAGCTTATCCATGTACAATTCTGTCAGTGAGGAAAAATCTACTTTTCTGTTCAGATCTTCTTGAAGCTGGAGGCCTAGAGGAAAACTTATATAAAGGAAAATCAGGGTTCTTCTTGTCGAGCGTTAACAACTGTGTTTAAATTCTTTTATTATTTTATTAAATTCATTTATTAAAATGCTTGAATTATAATTTTTTGTGGTGCCATGGTATGACATGTCTCTGTTTCAATAAAGCAGGTTGAACCTGGGTTTGTGCCTTAGCTAATACATAGCATCTTTGCAGTTTTTTGCAGAATTCAATCCTTGTGTATGAAAAGTTTTCTTTTCAGGCCCTATTCATGTATTGTATATAGTTGATAACCAGGAAATACTACTCTAACCACAAAACAACAAGTATCTGCAGCTCATGAGAGTATCTCCTGACTGACAAGGGGAGAAGAAAACAAAAAAAGTATTAAAATATTTATGTTCGTGACAGAACCAGACATTCATGTGGCATATACCACATTAATTATTTGATACATATTTTGATTGCCTGGTGGGGTTTGGGACTCTTGTTAGTACCTGGGCAGCAACTGAGTGCTCCATCATAATTCTCCATTAGTAAAAAGCCACAAAACAAGGAAAAGCCAGGCATTAATTTGAATAAAAGGTAGAGAAAGGCATGTACTCTGGGTTGTATTCTGTGATAGAGTCTTAATGCTGTAGAAGAATGCTAATTTAATCTGTTCAGTAATGTCGGGGAGCTTTTTAATGCCATTCACTACTACGTATATTAGCATTTTATCCATTTGAATTCTCTTAATAAGTTACCATATATTTTCAGGTTGTTTGGTCAGAGAGGATGCAACCAGAGTGACAATAGGAATGACTGCAAGATGTACTGTGCACAGTAAATGATGATGTCAGATAGACAGTTTAAAAATATGATAAACAGGAAAACCTCCAAGCAAACTGGATTTTCTATTTGAAATTCTGAATTAATTCTGCATGAAGTCCCAGTGTTGTATAGTAATTGTTTTAATTTTCCTATATTTTCCTTTTAAAATTTTATTAATTTATTAATCTAGTTACCAATTTTGTATTTAATCATTTTCATAGAGATCAAAATCCCTTGGAATATGAAGCACTGCTTAGCATGTATTTTGTAATTAGCTGTAAAAATTTACATAATGAACTAAGCAGTTAATTTCTGAATGCGATGTGTGTCTGTGTATATGAACCATGGACCTATGCCCAGTGCCACTGATAAGAGATTGTCAGCTAATCAATTCCTGTTCTGGAGCTTTTGAGCCTTCCAGTTCATTCTAGTCACTCATCTGGACAAATTCAGCATGCGTAAGGAGATGCCAAGTGCTGCAAATCAAAATAATAGCTTATTTCACACTTCTATTGCCTATGCTGTCCATACTTGCAACTACTGGGGCAAAAGCCAAGGAAAAATCAAACCAACCGTGTCTTCTCAAAGATGTAATTTGTAATACTGTGACCACCTTCCTACCCAAGTTTGGTGTAATCTAAGGAGAGCAGAGTTTCTTGGTTTGGAACTGTTGGCTCCAAATCTGTGTCTGAGTACTTTTTAATAAGAATGTTTGTAGTGTGGCATTCATCGCTCACAGGCCCTAGTGTGGCAATGGTTGCCTCGCAGACAAATTAGAGCCATTACAGTTGTTTCCTATAATGGACAAGTCAGTGGAAAAAGCTTGTAGCATCTGAGGTGTCACAGTCCAAGGATGACACAGTTGTTGACAAGCTTCAATTGACAATTTCTTTGATTTTTACTAGGGTTGGAATAAAATATGTGGAAGGAAGAGGTTTCATTGTAGTTAATGATGGTGGTAGTTTCCACTGACTAAGAATATTACTGTAAATATTTCTTTAGAACCAGTATTTGTTTACATCTGGCAAGTTTCTGAAGTACTTGGGGATTTTCTAGAAGGGGAAGTGGAAGAAGCTGCCCTGTCATTTGAAAAGCCCAGCTGAATAAGAAGTCACTCTAGCCATGACTCCTGCTATCCTGCAAAGGGTGATGTACTCAGTGAGGAGTCATCAGCTAATCAAGACAGCTCTGCTAGGTAGCAAAGTAGGACAACAAGCAGAGGGCAGAGGAGTGAAAAGTCCACAGTAAACTCATTTCATAATGGATTTGTTTCTCTGAGCACTGAGACATCCTGAAACTGGGGCTATGCCCTGCCCTGCCTGGATAGCAAAACCGAGGCCTTGTTTCTCTCATTTAGAAAATGGGTGTTCTTCATTAAGGCATGTTTGCTATTCTTAATAAGCTGTGTGAATCTATTAGGTAGGGAGTCTTGACTTGAATTGATTTGCTTTGTTTAAACATGCTCTAGCTTTTGCTCATGTATATAGGTCATAAAAAGAAACCTGTTTGAGTTGAGCCTAGTATTCCATGGTGATTACTTAGATGTGCTGTCATAGCCAAGAGCTTAGAGTCTAGAATTTTGTTGGCAACAGTGCAGCTGCAGTAATTACAATGATATGGAAAACTGAACCACAATTTAAAAACCAAAAGGACTATTGCAACTGTTACAGTTCAGAGATTGCTGAGTAATGTCCATTCAATATATGTAGGTAAAATTCATGATGCTTTATTATTTTTAGCAATTAATGTGGATCAAATCAGTTTCAGAAGCTCTAGTTTAAGCATGCAGGTAGGTTTGTTTGGCTGTTTTGTTTAACCAACCACTTAAGAGTCAAGCAAAAGTTTTAGCAAAATTAATTTTCATTAGTTAATACTTAGAAAAGTCTTTGAAGATATTTATTGCCATATATTTGTTAGATTTTTGTCTCATAAGCAACTTCTCCTGTGAAAAGTATTTCAACAAGGTTTCGGACCTGTCAGCAGTATTTGTTTTTCTTGATCAGAGCCTGAAAAGTCTTGGATTTTCAATAGCTTCTGCCAGGGCAAGACACTGAATCCTTCTGAATGCTCTATGCTATGAATTGTGATCCTTCATATTGACTAGAGCTCTCACACATAATAATAATGAAAAGCAATGTGAATTTTGTATGCATAACTGTGGCCTTGATACAGTCAGTCAGTGAGGATCAGAAAGAGTTTTTGAGATGACTTTAAAACACAGAGAGTTGTGTACAGCACCTCCTCTGAGGCTGAATTCAGATTTCTTATTGAAATTTCTTTCAATGAAAAAGCAGTTAATTTACTTAATTAAAACACCTTGAGTTGAATTATTTGCCCAGTTTTAAATAGATCTTCTTATGCTTCTGATGACAACTATAGGTTGAATATACCATCCTTTCACTGAAAAATTTGCCTGTTAATGTACCAAACTTGCTTCCATTTCTGCAATTTATACCCCATTTATACTATAAATGCTTGTTTAATCCTTTGTTTGGACAATATTGACTTTGAGAAAATGATGTGGCAGTCCAGGAGAAATGGATATATGTATTTTGAAATCTGGATCCTTTGTTTGTAAGGATTGGTCCACTTTGATTGCAATGTATGAACCAAAGAAAACAGGAGTGCTGTGGGGAAATGCTCTGTAGCCTTATGAAAGAAGTAGTTTAAAAGTAAAATGAGTGTGACTTTTTGCAAAAAAAAAACAAACACAGCTGATGTGACTGGTGTGTTTTCCCTCAGCACACAACTGTATGTTTAATGTAATTGAAGAATAAAGAAAAATTACATTTCTTAATAATTTCTGGTAATTAGTTTAAACAGAGACAGATTTATGGAGGTGCACACTATTTTGAGCAACCAGTAATTGTGTAAGCTACACCTCACAGACAAACTTTGTCTTCTGTATAACAGCAAGTTTGCAATCCTGTCTAACCAGGTTGTTCAGTAATGTTGAAGAGCTGATTTTCTGCTTTTGAGAGAATGTTTGAAAGCTGTGGATATGATTTTTATGTGTTTGGGCAATCAATCAGTTTTATTGCTTGGCTGCTTTCCCAGCTCCTGGTTGCTTCACTACCTAATTTTGCGATGAACAAGCAAATGAATGTTATAATTGTATATAAAGAGAACTGTTCTGATTGTCATGTTTTGAATTCTTAACAACAGCTTAAAGTATTACAGCTGTACCCTATCAGCGTATCATGGCAAGTCTTGCGAATTAATTTCAGTAATGAATATGAGGCAAATGATACTGAAACCCTGCAGTACAGCTCTTACATATTTTTTGTAGCTGTTTCTATGTACTTTTCATCTAATGAGGATTTTTTTTCCCCTAGAAGATGAGTTTCTTGCGCTCTTTCATCACAGCACAGTGTTTCCAAAACTTGTTGGGTTTGAATTGCGCTGCAGCCTCCATCAGTCTTTCACGGTTTGGGTGTCTTAAGGGCGAAGGAGACTGTCAACAGGTTTGGCAGCTGCTGACACAAGGAGCGAGGGGTTCTTGGCAGCAGAAGGAGGGTGCTTTCCCCACGGGCACCACAGCCCCAGTGGGCAGCACAGTGAAGAGCAGAGCCATGGGTGCTTGAGCCCCAGCATGCACCTGGCATCCTTGGTTCAGGTGCGGGAACCACCACGGGGAGAAAACATTCCAGAAGGATTGTTTGGAACCTCAGCAGGCCAGGTGGGAAGGAGGTGTCATCCAGGCATTCCAGAATGAAATTTGCTGCAGATCTCTGAGACACCCGCCCACAGCAGCTACTGCTGCTTCATTTACTATTTCAATGTCTGTCACCCCCTCTCCTTTTCAGTTGCTTCATATCTTCTTGTGCTTGACCCCATGCTGAGGTCCATTCCTGGAAAAACTCAATTAAAATCTGGCCAGCTGCTTCTCAACTGCATGAACACTGTTGATGCAAAGTGCTGGCTAGAAAATATTCTCTGCTGATGTTTCATTGGAAGTGGTTGCTTTCTGGGGGCAGAGCAAAGTGGATCCAACTGGCAGAATTACAGTTTGGCCTGGAAAAGAAAGAATGAAATCCCACCTCTCAACTTACATTCCTGTTAAATAACTTGCTTTGCATTAGAGTAATTTCACTGTTAACCTTCATAAATTGGGATAACTGTAGGCCACACAAAAGTAGACAAGTCAAGAATTTGTCTTAATTCATTTTCTGTGTGCTCCTGAAAACTGTATGGATCAGTCTCTTTTTTTCCTAGGGGAAAAAGAAAAAATAAAGGAAAACAACACTAAACTAACCGTGGATCAAAAAAGTAAGATCCAAAGATTAAGGAAGTCAATGGTGCTTACGCTGTGAAGTGCTGTACAAAACCAAAGGGAAGAGAAGCACTTTAAGTCCCTGAAATGATACTCCAAAAATCAGACTTGCTGCAACAAAATATATATGTGTGTACATGCATACACGTATGTGTACATACATACATGTATGCATACACAAACATAAGGAAATTACTGAAGAGCTGGAGAAAGTGCCTTAAAGGGAAAATTCGGTGTTATCCAAGTATTGGCCAAGTGTATTTGCTTATGCAGAACTCTACATCAAATTCCAGACCAGAGCCAGCTTGCATCCTGCCAGTTTACACCCCAGGCAAAAAATCTGTGTTGAGTTTCTGCCTGACTGTGTAGATTTTCCTTGGAATAGCACAGTCCACTGTCATAGATTTTAAGAGAAAAAATGCAAAAGGTACTAAAAGTAAAGGGCTGTTAGCAGCAGAGAGAAAAATTAAAGACACAACAAAAGCAAAATATGTTAGGGAGAAAAAGAGCTAGTGATAATACAACGTTTTGGATAGTTATAGCAGTGATTGTGTATGTGTGGTCTCCTGTGAAGCCTAGAATTAGACTGAAAATTTGAACAGGGAGGGTATCATTGGATGTATGTCCCTCAGTTAAAGGCAGATAAAGTCAAATGAGAAATCTGGTTAAATAACAAGGCTGATAAAACAAAATAAATGAAAAATCAAATTTCCAGAAGAGATGAATTTTTCATCTTGTCTAGTCTTAGATCAAAATAGGTTTCTGGTTCTGAAATATAAATTAATGAGCTCACCAACTCTCTGAGAAAATTGTTATGAGGTGAATAAGAAAATAGTTACATAGGTCAATGGATTCTTAGCAAAAGAACAAAAGCTGGAATAAATAAGCAGGTAAATTGGTTTCATTTTTCAGCATCATGGTAGAAGTAGAATGCACAAAGAATGCAGTTTCTTATGGATCATTATTATATCTGGACACAGACTATTTCATCAAACAGGAACATCACAAAACATCTCTACTCTTTTGAGATACCTCTGACAAATGTGACACTGGGTAAGTTGTCCACTTTCTTAGTATTTATATTCTATATAACTGCTAAAAATTATCATCCGAGAAAGTGGAAATATAAACATTTTTGTTTTCTCATCATACTTGTTTATTCTAATCCTCTAGGCAGATAGTCACATTCCTGGATCCCTCTGACTTTCTACCCATTAATAAACCAATTAAATTATGCTTTTATCCAACTGTTAGAGGGACCAAAAGCATTTTTTGGTTGTTTTTATCATTAAATTTCTAATTATAAACATGTTAAGTACTGTATCAGGCCATCTCAGACAAGACTCGCAGTTCATGTATAATTAAATCTAATTTTAAAACAATTTCTGCTTGTTTCCTGCATGCATTTCATTAAATTTCTTTGCAACATAATGGCATTCCATTAAAGGAAAAATAGAAAATAAAGATCACACACAACCTGCTTGCTGTGCTCAAACATGCAATACATTTTGTAATCCACAAGCATCGGGTCAGAGTTAGAATAAGTTCATGATTGACAGCCCTGGTGTACATCCTGTGAGATGTTTGCAGGAACTCAGGACCTCTGAACAACTAACCAATGTGATTATGCAGGAGCCGCTTTATTGTTTACATTATGCTCTACTTATGCTTTCTAAAACTACTGTCCACACCATCATGCATTACTTGATTGGTGCCTCTATCTTGTCCATGAGCTTTGCACTCACTTTTCAGGAAATATGATTGCTTACAGTCCAGTGCTTCATGGCCCTTCTTTATCTTAGTTCTTGCAATTTTGCTGTTCTGTTTTTCAGCCTCTTCTTTCCCAATTTAATACGATTTATGTTTCAGCAGCCTTGATGAATTCCAGAGTGTTTGATAAGAATAACTAAAAATGGCTTGGCTGGTGCACTGGCTGGAGCACACTGTGGCCTAAGCTGTTCAAATGCTGTCAGGATTAGATTCACAAGCTTTGAGGGGGTAGGGTTAGAGCAAGCTTGGCTATCCTGACCTGGGTCACAGGTCTGAGGGAACAAAGATGACCTCTTTAATCTTCCACTGATTGCCCTGGGGTCCCCCAGGTCTGGCCCGTGCTGGAGGAGGATTGAACAGAGAGGTGTATGTTTAATAACAGGACAGGGACTTGGGCCAGAAGAGGGATGTCTGACCCCACAGGTAGCTGCAGGAAGCAGGAGACAAGATAGGGAGCTGTTGGTAGGGATGTAGCAATCACTCATGAGCAGATGGATTTCAATTACCCACCACAGCTTGCACAGAGCACAAGTCTGTACACTGGGAAAAAAACAATTCTTTCTGTGGCAGGTGCAAGGAATAATGAAAATAAGATTTGAATCACCTATTCCCTCTCCTGTTATAACTAAGAATGTGGTAAAGAGGGATATGGTTTGACACTAGAAAAAAGTCATAAATCAAAAGAGATATGACATATTGATGGAAACTGTGATAGGACACGCATGTTGGTAAGACAATGTACGATAATGACAAAGGGAGTACAAAAAATCAGTATAGTTTGTGATAATATGGTTTATCAAAACAGGAGCAAGGGAATAATGAAAAACATTAAAGAAGTTTGCAGTCAGGAAAGTAAAGTTTATTTGTATGGCTATGTAGTTCCAGAGCAGGAGTTTGCTTGCCCCGAATTCAGCCAGGCCAGAGTAGCTGCAGGTCTGCTGGCTATGACTGGGCCAGCGTGTCTGATTCCTCTGATTAGAATGCAAGTCAAAAATAGAGACACAGCCCTCCAAGAGCAAAGTACTGTTGATAAAACTGAAAACAAGTTTTAAAATAAATTATTACCATTAAAGAAATAGAAGAAAAACCCACAAACAAACATCTATCTCCCCAAAACACCTAACCAAAACCCAAACCAACAACAGTAACAACAAAACCAAAAACATCACTGAAGAAAAAACCTCTATTGCCACAAGTGCAGACAAAAAAAACCCCAAACAAAAACAACAACAACAAAAAACAAACAAACAAACAAAAATCCCCAAACTCCAACCATCTTCATGCTTATAATTTCTAACAGTCCCTCATGGTCACCAAACCTGCTTTACAAAAAAAGTTGTTCAAAACTTTGCTGTTTAGTTTATCTCCTTCCAACAAAAATTCAAGCCAAAGTAACTGTTGTGGTTTTATTAGACACGTTACTACAGCTTATTATACATTGTGGAAACAGTCTTCACTTTCGTTTGCATTCTTGACATGTTTTATCTGGTGTTTTTCCATTCAATGAGATCAGAAACCTTTACCTCGAAGCACTGCCCTTTCTTCTGTTCTCCCATTTTGCTTCCCATTCACTCCCAAAGACTGAGCAAAGAAGGGGTAATGTGTTAAAAAATTGCTGTGATATTTGGTGCTGACTTTTTCTATGTGCTTTGTATGGGTATAAAGAGCATCATTTAAATGTGAACTTTCCTGAGCCTGTCATAGTTGATTTTTCCATGGATTGGTGTGGTGAAACTTAAACGAATTTTAATGGCAGATTTTCCAGCATAGCTTAGTTGAATGTCTTTATATTAAATTTTAATCATCTCAAATGAAGCTCTGTGTGGTGCTATGAAATTCAGCAGAAGTATGCTGTGCTAATAAGCTGCAAAATATTAATACTGAGATGATTTTTTTGTCTGTCTGGTATCAAAAGTCTTCCCTGAGCTGTAACATAAAATAAGATTTTAGCTATAAACTCAAAACTCCTCTGTTAAAAATAACTGAGGAAAAGGAGGAGATCTGTGTGTTCAGTGTTACTGAAGGATGACTAAAGGGGACAGAGAGAAGCCACATCTGTGGTGGTTTAGGCTTTCATATTCCTCTGGACAAGACAAATGATCCAAAGATGTATTTGGTGGTGTATACCCAAAGGAAATTAGGAAATATTCAACTTACATTGCATTCCATCTAAAATACAAACTACTGTCTTGCTCTTCAAGTTCAGTAAAATGAACTCAAACTGAAATGGAGGAAGCTTTCTGAGGTAAACAGAGTCTGCTTTAACAAAGAAGGACTTAGCTGGCTTTGTCCAAAAATAATTAAATGTGAGAGAAGATCCTTTTGCTGCTCATGATATGTCACTAGGACAAATAATGAAACCAGCAGAAGCACATTCATAGTAAAAGGCAATTTGCAAAACCAATGAGGTGTAAACTAGCCATGAAGGTTAGAAGGTTAGAAGTTATTTTTCCATAGCTGGATAAGTGAAATTATGACTTAGGCTTCCTATAATACTGCAAGAAAAGATGTATTTCAGGTAGAAGTTGATGAGTTCTTGGTGGGATATGACAAAGGACATGTGTGATATTCCCATGATTTGAAAAGGTCTGCTCACTCCATGCTCCCTAACTGTAAATTCAAATAGGTAGTTTGTACATAACTTAAGAAAGTAGAATAAAGATAAATCTTACAATCCTTTTGCTGTCTCTTCCACAAACAAGCACAAACCCTTAAGGATTAGATAATATCTTTCATTGTTTATTATTACAGTGATTTCTATAACTTTGGGGCTCCCATGCATAAATAGAAGGTGATTACAGAAACTTGCAATAAACAATTTATCACTAATTAAAGTAAGTCAACTGTTAAATTAATTTAGAAAATTGCCATTGTATTTTCACTCTTAAGAGTTCCTAATAATTATTTTTCACAGATCAATTTTTGCATTTCAATAGAGAAATAATTAACTACAAGTGTATATAATTATTTTCCTGTATTTTACCCTTCCTGATAAACACTGCCACTTTTGCTTACAAAGCTATTTGAAATCTTGGATTCAAGGAGCTCTCAAACATTCAGATAGCACTGAATACCTTTCCTACATTTTAACAGATCAAGAACACAGACTGCTGGAATAAATGTGATAAGTGGCCAGGAAATGGCTCATATGTTAGGGAGATGTCTTTTTCATGGTCTGATGATTCTTTTAACGCTTTTTCAAAATTCATAGCAGTTTTTCCCCACTGCATTCTTTTCAGGTAGATTGGGTAAAGCGATATGAACGCTGGATTAGTAATTTTTCAGTTCTGCGCTTTGTTGTGAACCTAATTGTAGCATTTGTTACCATCACGGATGAGTATCCATATCTGTGGGGCCATCCTCTGCACTGCTGGTATGCTGTCCACATTGCCCTGCAGGAATGCAGAGCTGGGGACAGATAAGGCAAAGCCACAGCATTTGCCACACCAATGTGTCACTATTTGACTACTTTGATGTTCTCGCACAGGATAGCTTATCCTGTGGCTTCAAAGGGATCCCACTAAATGTAACTGCAGCAAGGGCCTACAGGATTCTCGCTATTTGTAGAAAACAATCTCACCTTTCTCCATGGTTCTTCTAATCTTGGGACGTTTCAAGCATATAAACCGTGTTGCACTTCAATCTTTGCTGGCTCACCTGAATACTTAGGTCAAGGTTTTTCATGACTAGTGACTTTTCTAGAGACATGTCTTTTAAGGTTCTGCAGTCTGTGCTTCACTTTCTGAGTGTTGGGAAGTTTTCTTAAAATATGAAAATGATAAGTTTCAAGAATATTGGTGCTTTACCTGCTGCTTCGGTAAGTAAAAGGATAAAGTAGGTTTTTAAAACTTTTTTCTTCTTGATATCTTCTTTTTTGAAAGTCTTGCTGAGGTACAAATTATTTTCACAGGTTTTTTGATACATTTTTGAAAATGGTCCTACATTAAACTAGAATAAAATCATTGCTTTGAGTCACATCCTATGCAGACACAATTCAACGTCTGCTTATGTTAATAAAATAGATATTAAAACATCAAAACCATCTTAACTAGAGCTAAAGAATGCAATAATTTGGAACAATGCAAGTCAAGCATCTTAAAGGGTTTGTTTTCTGTTAAAAATTTAGATCTCTTAAAAAGCATTGCCAAGCTCTAACAAGTCTTTTATTCCACAAAAACAAAATTATGTGGAAAGTGAATACTGCCCTCCAGCAGAATTTAATTCCTCATTCACCAAATGTCTTTAAATTGTTCTCTCTTCTCTGTGGCTCAGGCTTCCCTTTATTTTTCATTAACTTTGTTGAGGCAACAGCAAAGATATCTTTAGAGAACAAGAATGGAGTTTTATTTTAAATAGGAAATACTCATGAGATCGATTTACCTTTTTTTGTCAAGACTTTCAGGGCAGTTTATCAGAGGATGGGTGTTAGAGAGGCTGATGTCTTTCCATTTCACCTATTCTCTTTGGGAAAGTAGCCCTAAAGCAGAAATGAAGGCTGAGTGGGGTGGGCTGTCACCCACACAGGCTGTTTGCATGTGTATTATGGATAGCTGTCCTATCAACAAGGAGCAAATGAAATGTTCACATTCTCACTGTGAAGTCCAGAAAGTTTAAAGATACACTATCAGACAGATACTGAAGCCTTTGTGTAGAGACAGCTGAAACACTGCCTGGATAATATCAGGTGGATCTCTGCTTAGGAGATGCCAATAAACCTGCAGTTTGTACATTTAAATGTTTATCCAAGGAGACATAAAAAGAAACAAAGGAATTCTCCAGTGGTGTCATGAGCAACTCTCCACTTCCTTGGTTATCATGCAGGATAACCCGACCCCTTTCTCATCAGAAGACAGGAAGATATAACCATGGTCAGCATAGGCTTTCCTGGTTATCTCAGGATAACCAGCTCACGGAGAAGTAGCAGCATCCTTGTTTCTTGCTAGTAGCTCATCAAGCAGTGCCACAGCTCATTGAGAAGTTCTAGGTGTGACTCAGGAGTGAGTGAGTGAGGGGTCATGAAGGACGTCAGAAAGATGGGCTATACTGGGGCTGATCTGAGCATCCCTGAATTGTCTTCCCACCTCACAGTAGGTGATGTCTTTTTGAGCTTTTTAGAAAGATTTTGACTTAATTCATGCCTATAACATAATCATCCCACTTTAATTGAGGCCAAGGCTAATATAATTTTAAGGCTTGCTGGACAGGGGGCGATGCCTATCTGCTCTTAAGTGCAGCAGAACTTTGTGGCACTACTCTGTGCCTGACACCTGTGGAGACCTGCTGCCAGTATCTGGGAACATGTCTCAGGAAAGCAGCAGCTGATGATTTGCTGTAAGCACAAATCTCCCAAAAGAAGATTTTTTTCTGGAGATTGGGAGGAGAGGATCAGGGAAGATGTGGGAAGTGAAGTGAGTGTGTATGAAGGATGACAGGATGGGGATTAATTCCTCCTTTGATGATTTTGAAGGCTGAGCAAAGGAAAATACTGCATTTTCCTCTTCCATGAAAGCTGTCAGGCCAAGCAAAATGCAAAAGTGGAGTGCAGAGTGGAGTGGTCCCTTTGGAGAGTGCCCTAATGTTTTTGAGGGGCTCATATTTGGGTTTAGATACTATTTCTAATCCAAACAGTAATTTGTTTATTAAAGCTGTTTGAGAGCCCAAGTGGCATCTGGACACTTGCCTCTCTGCATCCACTAGCTACCAGCACCGTTGCAGTGCAGATGGCAGCATGTCTGCCTTGGGGTGTAACTTGTAATAGGGAGTGAAGGTCTGCAGTTGCCAGAAATTGAATTACCAACAGCCAAAGGTCTGAAAAAGTGGAAAAATTAAATAGAGATACATCACAGAGAACTGATGGCTGCCATCCAAGTTGTCTGAAAGAACCAAACAACAAAGCAGCCAAGCTGCTAACCCAAATATATAATTTACCATTAAATTAGCACTCTACCTACCTATTAGAAATGTGCTGTTCCAGAGCTTTATACATGGCTAACCAAATGTACTTTGGCCCCCCAAAATAACAGCTGAGGGAATCTGTGTCACTCCTATGGAATAACCAGAGGAAGCACAAATGATGCCAGGGCTGGGTGGTTGCTCCAAGTCTCACAGTAGCCCCACTCCCCATTTTTCCCAGGCAGAGCTGACATGTCTTCCCAGGTGGGCATCAGCTCATCATCAGCTCTCTGCCATTTCTTGGATAGGAGAGGGAGGGCAGGAAGGAGACCCCACACCCTTCCTAGCACCAGGGTGGGTTGTACAATGCCTCCCGTGGCCTTGGAGGCCAAATTCAGCCTTTTACAGATGTAGAGCTGAGCCATAAACACAGGCTTATGGAGGCACTTTGGTGGGTGAGAATCTGCTAAAAGCAGGCAGTGTGGGTTTTATATGTTGTGACTTGCAATACTAAAATTTTGCATCACAGACTTTTGATCTTGCAGCACTATTAATCTGGAGCTCTGCAGCAGTTCAAAATGTATTCAAACAGTACCATTCAGATCCAGACCTGCTGTTAAAGGTTGTCTGCTAGAATCTCATGCTCAAATGAATAAAACCTTTAATCTGTTTTTTTTCTCCAGTGTGTGTGTGTGGTGTTATCTTCCCCAAAAATGCTAGTTTATCAGTATGCTGAAATCCAAAGCCTTCATATTCTCAGTATCCTAGCAGGAGCAGATCTCTAATTCCCTTCTTCATAGTGTCAGGATCACAGTTTTCACTGAATTAGAAATAGTAGTCTATGGTGAGGAGAATTTCTAGCTTTTTCATTAAGTAAATGCCAATAATACATCAGAAAGCATAGGAAGAATAATTTCATACGTTATTAATTCCCTGCAGAGGATGCAAATTTTAAAAGAGGTTTGTTTTTCTGTGTTTATTTTTCTTAGGTTAGAGAACGGGGGAAAATCCATTTTAACTGTATTGAATTATAATTGGGAATAAGCAGATGAATGAGAATCTTTTTTCTCCCTCACCTCTCTGAAAGGCTTTTCTCTGAAGGGTGTGTACCAAAGGAAAAATCAGCACTGTAACTTTTGACTTTTGAAAGACAGACCATTCTGATGCTGGTCTCCTCCCAGCTAAGGAGAGAGCAGGTGTGCATAGTTATAGATTCATGCACTTCTTATATGTTTAACTGTGCTATGCATCCCTTTTCACCAATTCAGCAAGCTTGGCTGCCTTCACTGTAGTATAAGTGACACGCTGATCCATACCTTGTGTCCCTTTGGCAGGCAAGAAATCCAGATCTGGAGAACTATGTCACCAACATCTTTTAAAAATTAGTTTATTAAATGAAATGTCCATAAAGTCCAGAGATTGAATGGCTATGCAGATTTACCTGTACAGACAGTTCTTTCCCTAAAGCTGGTGTAAAGGGCAGTGGAAAAAGACTTCCGTGCACAAGTTGGATTTTTGAATAGGAGAAAGACTTAAGTATCCCCTTTTTGTTCACCTGGTACCTCCCCCAAGATGCACCTGTAGAAAAAGCAGTTTGTTTTGTTTTTCTTGGAAAATAAAAGGGAGCTATAGGCAGTTCAAAGTATTTGCTTCTTTCCTGAATAGTTCCCAAATAAATATACCTTTTTCCAGCTGGACATAGCCTTTCCAGGGTTTTTTTTTTAACAAAAAGAAGAATTTTCACAAAATGTCTTGTGAAAGTACTTACAATACATAGGATGCATATTTCTAAAGGAATGAATTATACAGATGTCCAAAAGTCAGTTTGCCTTCAAGAAAAATGAAAATACCAGAAGTACAGAATATTGAGATGGAGGAGACAAACCCTGTGGCTCCTTGCTCAGCATCTCTGGCTGACATTGCCTGAAATTCCAGGTCAGCATTAGCAGTGAAGTGCTATGAAAGATAATTGCTTTAAAGCCCCATTACTAACTAGACACACCACATTAGAGTGATCATGTTAAAAGTTCTGGAGGATCAGCAAGGGAGGTGAGATGAGAAGAACAGCAAAGCAACAAAACAGGATGGGGTGAGGGGAGAGATCTAAAGTTTCCTAAAGATGAATCCATCTCAAAGAAAGAAAAACAAAGCCTTTTAAATATTAATACATTAATAAAAATAATAAGAAATACCTATTTGTATAGAAGTAAAAAGAGAAAGGAAGTGGGATCCAGTGCACAGGGCAGCCTGTGAAGCAGCAATCAAGAGACTGGTTCTATTCTTAGCATTTCATTCTTCTAAACATTTTTTTCCTGTCACTTTGCTAGCCTGGAAGATCTCTGCAGCAGATAAGTAGCTGTGAGAGGTGTATGATTTATAGAGTAGCAGCAAAGCTGCCAGTTCTCACCTGGGATGCATAGCTATAGTGTCATTATTGTAAAAATTATGATGTGTTGCAGTTTGCTTAAGCTCAGTCTCATACATGAGACATTCTTAAGCATTCAGTTACATGCATATACATACACAATTTCACCAAAACCAGCCACTACAATCACTTTACTATCTTTGACAATCAGGATGTGTTCGTCAATTAGAATGTGCAACAGTATCTCAAATTTTCTGTTGAGTAGTCACAGTTATTTCAGAGGCATTGACAATAATGGAAGAATTTAAACACTCCCTGCAAGACTTCTTGTCTTTTTCCAGCATGAATTTTCTTTGTTACAGCCATCCATGAGCCTTTGGCAAGATTCTTCTGGAAGTTCTCACTCTCTTTTTTTTTTTTTTTTCTTTTTTTTTTGGCCAAATCTTGAGTATGGTGAATAACACTGAGTCATCCGCACACATTCCCGGTTCTCTGATTTTTTTTCACATCTTCTGTTTGTTCATTAGTAGTTGAAACTGAACACTTGGATTCAAATCACCTAACTTTTGAGGTTCATAATGCAGAGGTTTTAATCTGAGTCAGTGTCCCCAAGCTCCTGTTGCAGTCTGCGGAGAGGAATAAATAGTTGTAAGATGTGATTCATCTCATCTTAAAGTAGATTTGTGAAACAGGTCAGATGAATCATATCTTAGAAGCCCTCTACAGACCTAAGCTTGCTTAAGCATGAAAGAGAAACAGTCTTGTGTCAGATCTGAAGAAAAAGGAAAAAGTAAGCTGATGTATCTTGATTCTTGGAGGAGTGGGAAAGGATGACAGCATTGCTATCCAAGGTTATTGACGTTCCCTTACCAGGGAACATCCCAGGTTTAGGCTGGCATGAACCAGGAGAAGCACCAGCAGATCTGTGTGGGTGGGAAGAAGGGAGGCAAGCATGTGAGGGGACAGCAGCCACAGCACTGGGTGAACCCAGGTGGGCTGTGATTAACCTGGCCCTGAATCTGTAGGGCTGGCCCTGGCCTCTTGCAGTTCCTCCACCCCTGCTACCTGCTCCTGTTGCCTCCTCTCTGCCACATTCGCTGCCTCTGCTGCCACAGGGGAGCAGTGACTTGATTATCCGTGCAAAGAGTATCTCCAAATAAACAGGAAAAAAAAGAAAAGAAAGTGGATTGAAACTGGATCTGAGAGCCCCTCAAGCTTGCCTCATGAGCACTAGGACTGACATGAGAAGGAAAAGCAGAAAACCCCTGGGGAAAAAGGAAGGTAGTCTTTGTCAAAGTATGTTTTATGGATAGTTCTCACGTCTAGAGCAAAAGATGTATGTAGTATTCTGGACAACTCCAAGTTGTTCTTGCCTGGAGCTTGGAAATATTATTCCCTTCTTTTTTTATTTTATTTGACTCTGCAAGGTTTCTGTCCTTGAAGTACTACAAAGCACAGACATTATCAGCCTCCCTGTGTTACCTCAGAGGTTGTGAAGCAGAATATTTGCTGAGGTGTTTTTGCGGTAATACTGAAACTTATTACAAACATGCTTCTTCACACCAGAGGTTTTTATTTTCGTGATTTTGAAAAGGTAAGCAAATATTCTCAGAAAATGTATGTTCTTTTCAGGAAATGTAGCCAATGGGAGATCTGTTTTGCCATCACATAATGATTCTCTGGTATTAAAGTCTGGCCAGGAACCAAAATTTGGTATTATCTATGAAATATCTAGACAGACTAACAAATGTCCTACTTGAAGTAGATTTATTTCAGATCTTCAAGTATATACTTGATATTGGCTTATAGAAAGAAGCTCCTGCATGACAGGAGCAACATGCTGTTTGCATTCTGAATTTTGCCTGAAACATTTGATTTTACAAGACTGAAGGTTACAAGTCAGTTCACATCTCTTGACAATTACATCCATGATAGAAGCCAGACCTGCACCAACAGTGACCCAAGTGGCTCAGCTCAGTCCTGGGCCACTGTGGGAACTGGGGTAGCATCAGCACTAAGCCATTGCAGTCCAAAAGCAGACTTACTGGATTTGGAGGTTTGTTATTGCAGCAACTAAAACAAAAGTCAGTTCTACAAACATTATGGCTCTATGAGTGTGTGTAATTAAAGCCCTGTTTTAGCAAACCCATCACTTTCTGAACAGCCTGTTTTTCACTCAAGCTCATGTTGATTCTCCCTCCAAAATGTATGCATTGGGAATGTGAAGGCTTCTTTCACACTAAAAGTTAAATAAATTAGGAAGGCTGAAGGAAGCAAGATTTAGGGGTGTACAGTTACCAGCAAGGTATCTAATTTGAAACTGAATTGAATGTGGTAGGGTTTGGCTAGCTTGGAGAAAATGTTTTGAATAAATAAATAAATTTCTTGTGAAAAGTAAGCTGTTCATATAGAAAAAAAATTCTGCAAGTTGAGACAGAAACAGCTCAAGATGAGTGCTGATGCTTGTTTTAGTCAGGAAACTCATCTAATAAAATATTCTGAAGGAGAAGACTACCAGCAAAAGGTCTCTGGCCCTTTTTTTGCCATCTCACTTTCATATGCTTGTATGTGTCCTTGATCATCAAATCATACAAGTGATTTGATATTTTAGCTTTGAAGCCATGCAACCCAAGATTCATTTGGAACGTGTAAATCCAGAGCTGAGAAACTGGAAACAGAGCTTGCTCTGAAGCACATTCTCCTTTTGTCATCTTGTGTAAGCCTTGCTGACTTTTATCTTCATTAACAGCTTGACTCTGTATTGCATCCAAAAAGCTCTTCACTTGAGTTTCAGACCCAACAGAGAGTGTCAAGAGAGGACACTGTGTTGTGTGCATCGCATATATGCCATATATTTTTAAATTTTAAATTACATATAAGTCACAGTGCAGAGCTAAGCCATTCCAAGGAGTGAATGTCACCTGAGAAATAAAAAAAACCAAACAAACTCAATCTACAATTCACAAATTACAGCAATGAAATTTTATATAAAAATCTGTTCACTGGGGAGCAAGAGGAAAATAGGCCTAAAAGTATACAGAATCAAAGAATAGTTTGGATTGGAAGGGACTCTTAAAGATTGTCCAGTCCAATCCCCCTGCAATGAGGGTAATAATAGTAAAGAAGGTATTCTAAACCATCTTCTCTTCCATCCATAAATGATGAATCTTCAGAAGCTCACTGGGATTTCTGTCCCTGTGAAACAAAGGGATTTCCCCAGGCATGTCCTTTTGGTTTTGATACTTCTGGAGGGAAGAAAGCATTAGGCTTAGTTGTCAACAGCAGGAAGGCTGCCTTCCTCAGTCCTCAGAAACAGATAGGAGAAGCATTTTCCCTGTGACACCTTTTTTTTTTTCTTCTGAATATCAGGCTCAGACTGAAGCTAATGTGACCATTGCTTTACAGGGCTCTAAATGGTGCTATGAAAAGCCAAAGTCATATTTCCTTTCAGCTTATGTGAAGGCACACCCACAGATACTCAAAATGGTGACAGAAGGAGGTCCCAAAACAGTTGTTCAGAGGGGTGAAAACAAAGTCTTCCCACAGCAACAGGGGAGGATGTCAGAGGACTTTGTCTCTCTATAGTCAGAAACCTGAGTGATGAGCACCTGAACTCATGAGGAGGGAGCGCGTGAGGAAATTTTATATGTATCTATTGTTGTATATTTGCTATTCTAAAAAGGCTGAGCCTCCCCAGTGCATAATCTGGAAGAAATTTTACCCACGGGAAGCTGAGATAACCTTTCTCACCCTGAGAGATGCTTGTAGATCCCACTGCTGCCATCACTTCCCAAGGTTACTTTTCCGACAAGCTGATGGCAGCTCATTTCTTTTCAAGCTCTGGCCCCACTGAACAGAAAATGTCAATATGCAGCAAAGCACTGCTTGCATGTTTGGGAAACCCAGAGCATGCCATGCCTGTATGAACTGTGCTAAAAAGATGACATATCTAAATTACATTCCCACCTGGTGTTGCAACAGCACAACAGCAGAGTCACACTTGGGCATTTGTGTTGCTTTAGATGGACTCCCTCCCTTCTGCACTACTGTTAGGTCCTACCACTCTGGAAATGTGCTTTGTGAAGCTGTTCAGGGGCCTCTTTTGTGATGAGGTGACATTTTAGCAGTAATAAGAGCTGCTGGTAGTGATGGAACTGGAACATTGTCCTTAAATTTCGTGCATTTTGATTAACCAGTACACAAGAGCTACTGGGGTGTTTCTTGAATGTAACAAGTTGAAGGATTGCTGTACTCAGCCACACTCTCTTGTAGAAGCTGGAAGTAGCTAAGGCAGACTGTTCAGTTTCTGAAAACCAATTCCATTTTTTATTTTAGTCTTCCAGCTCTGAGAAAGAAAACAGCTCCCAGCTGAAGATGTTTTCCCCCATTTGTCTTAGTAAAATGGACTAAAGCTGTATGGTTAAAAAATGACACCACAAAGTACCTTTATCTTATAGTAGCTCTTTGAGCAGAAAAGGTTCAAACATTCATGAAGAAGCAAAAAAAAAAAAGCTCATGAATTTCTAATATTTGCCTAATGTGATTTCTCTTTATGTTGTAACGCTAATGCAGAGCTCTTGTTCCTCTGAACTGGCCAGAGGATGATACACAGAGCTGTTTATAAAGGCTGACATTAGGCACAGGAAGTTCATCTCTTTATACTGCCTTTAAAGTTTGGTGGTGCTGGAATGGATGACTCAGAGAAGAAGCAGCTGAATTTAGGGGATCTTGCTTGCCTGCTGAAAGGCTGTAAACAAACTAGGCTGCCTTAAATTGTGAGTGTGTCTTTTAATATTAAAAAAATACTCAAATGGTATGTCTTCAAATATGCTCACTCTTTTGACCTGTGCCACTGCTCTCACACACTTTGACAGATGGATGTCTTCCATTTGCCTTCTTCTTCAGTGGTATAGCACAAGCATCAGCTTGAACATTAAATCTGCTCTAGAGTTGCCCATGCTTTATTATTTCTGCTAATGGTCTGTGAAAAATCACTGGTCTGATAAAGGGCCACAAAATTATTCAGGCTAATAAAAGACAGAGAATAATGCTGGGGAGAACTTATAAAATGCCCAGCAGACATTGGTCCAAGGTCACATGTTTATGATAATTTGAAGGACTAGGAGCCAGAATTCTGCAAATTGTCACCATAACCATAACTGGAATTAAGTATTGACCAGTGTCATGGGTATGATTGCACATACTAGAATTTTCTGTGTTAATCAATTTAATGTTTTACTCCTGTGAACCTTGGCTGCTAATGCAGAATGGAGGAGATTATATAGTGCTTGTGGTGCAGAGGCCAGAGAGGTCATCAAGTGCATGGAGGAGACACTGTGCTTGCTGCATTCATGTTGGCTGGCTCTTGTTGTGCTCAATGTGCAGTTAGTTGGTACATGCCTTATTTACTTGAAGGATTTTGTTTGGTTTTGTTTACTGAGAAGTCCTTTTAAAGTAAGCATTTTATGGTCCTGAACAGCATGCAGTGTTCTGTCATCGTGCATATCTGAGCAGAACTTGCATCACAGCCCTTGTGTGAGTCCCAGACAATGTAGGAAAAGTCTGTAAATGGGAGCTATGTTTTGTAGATGGGGACTTTGTGTGCTGCTGCACATACCCAGTTGGCAGAATGATAAACCACAAGTTTGTGTTAGCAGTGTAGAACTGCTTTTGCATTTTCCACTCACAGAGAGGACAGCATGATGAGAAAAGGCAAGTAGACTCCAGTCAGTACTGCTTTATGTCTTCTTCTCCTCACAGCTCATGCTTTTCCTTTCCTGAGGTTTGCTCCACTTCATTTTCACCTGCTGACAGAGCTTCCCTAACTCTGCAGTGCAGCATCTAGCAGATGATAGGTTTTTGACTCATCAAGGGTCCTTTCTGATGAACATCTCTGTGGCACTGTCCAGGTTCTCAGAATCATGATCAATTGTTAATGAGCAGGACAGAATTTCTTCTGGCTGCTGCACAGATGCCCAAGTATGACTGCTCTGTGGAGATACAGAAATCAGAATGTACCTGTGAGATGCCTTTTTGAACATCAATACCTGACTACTCAGCACCATTTTTTTTATTGTCTTGTCTAGGAAGCATTTCTTGCTCCTTGCTGAAGAAGTACCTCTTCCTTGTGCTATCTTCAGACACTAGATAGATGAGTGGCAAGTAGGAACAGGCAAAGCAATCCTTCCTGTAATCCTCAGCTCTCCACAGTTCTGGGCACACTTGCAGCTTTCCTTAGAATGTATTCCCTGCATTAGTTTTTAACACAAAGGCATTGAAAGCATATCAGAAACTGCTGTGGCATAAGTACTAAAAGCAAATAGACTTTGATTTATGATTTCTGCTGAAGCAAAGCTGTAGCTGTCCATAAAAATTTCAACATGGTGAGTTAGAGCTGAATGCATAAAAAATGGTAATTGGTGGGTGGCCTTATCTCATCTTAATCTGATCTAAACCAAGCCTAAGTGGTGTAGTCTTTGAGGGAATCAAAACAATACATTTTCCTGTGTTCAGATGATCAGTAAACATCTCAGAAGTTACAGTCCCTGCTCATTCACTGAAATACCTGTCCATTCCTTTTTGCTTCTGGATTTTCCTTCCATAAAAAGATTGAAGTTTCCATTTCATGCTTTCTATGCCCTGTAACACAGACAGAGAAAATGTGCAATCACAGTCTGCTGTGCTGGTGTGGAAAGCAAAGGAGGAGAACTCTGCATGTGAAGAAAGTATGGCAATAGTGTCAAGAAGCAGGCAGACAAATGGGGAAGCTGACCCTGATGGGGAAGCTCAGGGAAGTGTGAGAGCTCAGGGGCTGTATCAGGCTCTCCGAATGCAGGGCCTCCTCCTGAATTTTGTGGAGCTCAGGGTGTCAGAAAGCTCTGCAGGAGCTACCAGATGCCAGTCATTCAGGCTCTCTCATTTTATTTACCATGACCAAGCTGATGGAGGGTATAAAATGCAGGAGCTGGCACTGCTCAGTACATGTGCTCAGCAGCGTCACACAGCCAGTGTGGCTTTGTGGGGTCCGTATGGGCAACGAGAAAACATTGTGCTGACTTCCCTGTGGCTGAAAATTGCTGCACCAGGCAGATACTTGCTTGAAAAAAAGCAATTAGGGAAAGCAGGAATTGTAGCACCATCATATACATATCTATTCATATGTGGTTAATAGCATAAGTAACTCTGGCTGTCTTTTTGGAAATTTTGCGCCTTCTGTATTTCATTACCTAATAACTCTCTGACAACTGAGTCATCAAATTACAATAAAAGAATAGAAAAATATTTTTAAGAGTTAAAATTTTAGCCAGTGTCTGACAATTATGGATGTATTTGCATTCACTGGAAAAATTATTTAGATAAGAACATGGAATACAGCCAGTAGAAGAAAGAAATATGGGCATGTCTGTCTACAGAAGTACCTGAAAGCAAGCAGTACAGGAAAAGGAGAGATAAAATGAGGTAGAGTTAGAAATTTAAATATTTCAGTAGCATTAGCTGCAGATATTGTGTTTAGAGCTTCTACTCTCCATTTTTGTACTTAATAGCATAAAGAAAATGAAAAGAACTAGGTAGTTTTGAAAACTTATTATATTATTAAACTCTAAAGCAGAAAGGACACTATTGTGGTAAAAGACAAGAATTTTGTCGTGTTGTTGTTAATGTTCATCTTTTTTCTCATACCTATCTTATACAGATGAACATTGCCATTCTTGTTTCCATGAATTAATTTGAGTTACATTTGTAGTTCACAATCCAAGTGAACTTGGTCATTTGCTCACACCATTAATCACTGGTCTTTATTAACTAAGACATCTAAAAAACTATTATGCTTATTATATTTGTGCACTCTTCAAAATATTCTAAAAACAGTTATTGTTCTTAGCTTCCAAATTTACAATTCTTCGGTACACTGGTAAAAAATCACAATGGGACAAAGAGGAAACTCAGTTTGTGCTCAAGGCCCTGAGTCAGCACACGACGTGGAGCCGCATTTTGGCACAGTGTCTCAGGGGCAGGGCGGCTCGGTCAGCGGCACCAGTGAATCCACTTCCCTGGCACAGAGCTGCCACGCACCAGTGAGCACCAACGAGGGCTCTGGCCACCAGCTTTTCTGCCCTGTGAGCAGAAGGAAAAGTTTGGGGTTGATTTGTTTGTTTGTTTCCCTTTTCGAAGCGTGTTCCGATCTTTTGATGGCTGGTGCTTCACAAATACTGAGTATGAGGACGTGCTTCCCAAGTAAACAAATAAAGAAGTTTAGCAATGATAGCCTTGGCCCACTGTGCCATTAGTCTGGGCACTGTACAGTCATAATGTAGGACAGCATTTGTTGTGCAGAACTGCAAAATTAAGGGAGGGGAGATCAGACAGCTGCAGCAGAAAGTTAATTATCAGGAAGGATGAGACTGTGTTGGTCAGGCTAAAAAGCTCTCTCTTGGCACACATTATCTAACCACCATTCTTGTTGGCAATGTAAGATCAGATAAGAGAAGAGGTTAAAATTTAGCTCAGTGGATGTCCTCAGAAGTCTGCTTTTCTTGCATATCTAGTGGCAATCAAGTCAATAATGTTGTCACAGTCTCTACTGGTGATGAAGAAGTGGTTGGAGCCTGCACTGTGCCACAAAATACCGCAGCTAATGAAGGCCTGATGCCTCCTGTACCAAGATAAATATTTTTGTATTGAAAGTGACTCCTCCACTGGCAGTGTGACTGCCTCCTAAGAAGCAGATCATGCTTTCCCTAATCTTTTTCTTTGATGCACTGCCTAATGAAGTAGAACAACAACAGAGTCAGCATAAAGCTTCATCTAGGTCTTCACTCCACTCATTGTTACACTAATTATTAATAATTTATTATGACCAGGTTTTGGATATCTAAGCAATTACAGTGACATTCACGTGGTTTTATACAGTGGCAAGGCCACGGGAGGAATGGCCTGAGCAACTCTTTTCATTGACAGAAGTTAATAACTTCTACATTTCCTTACCATCTCCAGGTGCAGGGCTTCAGTGAAATTAAAGAAAATTGCTGAGCACCTAAAGGTCTGCAAAGAGATCAATAAATTATCCCCTTCTATTCATGGGGCAGTGCTGTTGAAATGGTATTATTTTAGAGACACTTTGAAAAAATGTATTTGCACTATCTTAACACTGGAATCTAAGCATTCTTGTTTGTTTCTTTGTTTCTTTGTTTTTATTGGAAAAGGACACCAAATAATTTATATACATTCACTAAGACAATTTCAAAGAACTAATACTGTCTAGGTTCCAAATATATAGGGATTATTAAAGCCTCACACTAAGGAAACTAAAGAAACTGTTCTTCTTCTGGAAAGGAATTAAAGAACAGTTGTGAGTATCTTTTTATTTATCTTGTTGTTGTGCCTGCAGACCTTCCTAATCTCTTATTGTACTGGCATGCTGTAAAGAGGCATTATAGCTCAGGGCCTTGGTAGGGACAGGACGAGAATCCCTGATGGACCAGTGAGGAGAGTAAGAGGAAAGGTCTCTTATTACAGCCTGCACTGGAGCCTGTTTATCTAATAGTTTAATCCTCTTATCAGAAAGGCATTTTTTAAGAACTTTATCTCTTTAATTTCCCCTTCTTTCAAAGGCTGATTCTTTCATAAGAAGAGCTGGGGTAACCCATGTGCAAGGAAGGGGGTGGCTGTTCCTGAGCAGCACAGGGCAGCAGCCCTGGGGCCAGGAGGAGGGAGGGCAGCAGGGAGGGGAGAAAACGGTGAGCCTCTGAAACCCCAGCCCTTTGATGTGGTGGCCAAAACCATCCTGGAGACTGAGCATCTGTGGAGACGTTGCCACAGCTCATTGAAACGAAACAGGACAGTAAGGGCTCACCCTGCAAGGACACAGTGAGCAAGAGGAGATCCTTTGTACAGCCTTTGCCTTTCTCTCTGATGGATCTAGTCACAGAAAGTCTCTCAGTATTGTTTGACTTCCCCAATTTGAAACACCTTTTGCTCTTCTTTGGGAAATTCACTTTAATGCAGGAGGTTCAAGCAAATCTACCTCAGAGCCCTAGTGCCTTGTCAGGGTGGAGTTGACAACAGTCAACTTGGGTTCCCACAGTGACAAGTTGGAAAACAGAAAAGAGACTAATATCTGTGGTAGAGCATCATATTTTCTTCCTTAAAACATAGCTAATGCTGAAACAAACCAAAAGCCTGCCATGCAATGTATACTTTTTTAAAGGCTAAAACAGTTTGACAAGGTCATAATTTTCTTTCTTTTGCCCCTTTGCAGAGCTTCTAAAGAATTTGGATTGTTTGTGTGGGTACAGCTACTGCTGTTGGCAGGGGGCACTACTTCTTTTCTCTTCATAACTCTGGCCATAGCTTCATGCAAGGCAAGGCAATTGATGATGCAGTGCTGTGAGAGCCTGGGGTTGAAAGCTGAACAACTGCAGCAGAATTTTGAGACCTGATGGGTTTAAAGCTGCTGGGGGATTAAAGTAATATTTTTAATTTTGATTAATTAATTTTGTAGCATTCTAGTGCAGATCAGTGGCTGAGCAGTGCTTTGAACAAAAGGATGCTTTTTTGACGCATTTTATTGGAAAAAAAAGACATACTGGTATCAAATCCCTTTTGAGACACTGACACCCTGTCTCTTGAGCAATCTTGTTGGTGCAGTCAGGTTACCAGCCCCCTGCCACCCTGCCCTTTGAATGACATCAGCAATGTAGGCAGGATGCCACCCACAATATCCATGTGAGGTATGTTCCTCTCAAATCACACTGCCGTTGCCAAAGACAAGGGTCTCTGTGACTCTTACCCACATTTAAATGTCATTTTTGTGGCTGGTTGTTGCTCCCAGGTGACCTGGACACCAAATGTCCCTGGATGCCCACAGGAGCCACAGCATTACTTATGATGCTCTATTTGCTTTTAGTGATTAGTGGAGCTGCTGTGTTCAGGGTGTGATGCTGCTCGTCTCTCCTATTGGCAATAAAGCTTTGTTTTATAAACTGTTCCAACCACAGGTACTCAGCAGATAATCTGGGAAAAACAAAGGGCAGCATATTTGCGTCAGAAACACAGGGAAACCTTGTGATGTCTGATGTGCCTTCTCCTCTCCCCATTTGATTTCCAGCTGCCGTGTCCTGATCATCTCAGTGCTGCAGCACTGTAGTTTCTCTTCCTAAATGGTAGCAGTAGTGAGAACAACAAATATGCTAGTGCATATTTGCTTCGTTTGATGCCCTCCTTCACCTCTTTTCCCCATATTCGCTCTGTGGAGAATCAATAATTTAAAAATAGAAATGAAGGAGGAAGGAGAAAGAAAGAACCTGAGACCAGCTTCACCCATGATTTTGAAATCTGTTTTCTTTCTAAAATTTTACTTTACTAGTGACATCCTTGTTGATGTCTATGTGTTTTTATATCATTGTAACTGACTTAACTCTCTTTGTTTTTATCTCCTCTTCTCTCCCAGTGGAGTTTTTATACTGTGATTTGGCTTCTATGAAGTCTATACGGCAATTTGTGCAGCAGTTTAGAGCAAAGAATTGTCCACTCCATGTCCTGGTGAATAATGGTGAGTTCTGTTTTTTTCTTCTCATATCTGCAAGGGAAGGTGTGACAAATGGAGGTCTCGCCTATCACTCCACATTTCAAATAGATTATCTGAACCATGCAGCAGTTTACCATAAGGCTGCCTTAACTGGAATGTCTTTCTAGAGTTAAATTGCATTTTTTTGAGAGATTGTCAGGTGAGAAGTTTGAACACTTCAATGCCACACCTACTCATGTTATTATTGCAAATCTGGTTCCTTTCCTGTGATTTTTTTAGCTCTCCAGCACTTAAAGGAATGTGATTATACAAGAATCTGAACATCTCTAAGAAAAATAACAGAGGAAAACGAAGCTGTAATTTGTCCCAGTAGAAAATTGGTCTTTTCGCCTTTATTTGCTTTCTCTCCCCTTATGTTTTTCCCTGTGTAAACACTTCTTTACTGGGGGTGGCTGATGAGCTGGGCTGAGGGTTTAATCAACCTGAAATATAATTTGGCAAATTATCCTGCAACCTCAGAGAAGTCACTGCATAGACCCAGGTGCTACTGGAAAGCTGTTCATAAAACTGCATCCTCAATGGTCAGAGCACAAATTAAAAGGACAATATTTATCTTGCATTCATACAACTGTCAAATGAATCTCATTATTCTTATGGATTTTAGCTTTTGTTATTCACATACTTGCTATCTAATTTTGTATTATAGCCACAGTATTCTTGGAAGCCAGTCTGTACAATAATTTTCTTCCAGAAACCATGCATGCTCTGCATGCAGTGTCCTAAAGGGGAATTTTCACCTGTCTATTTATCTAGGGGAAAAACCCACCAGCAACAATTTTGGCTTCTTTTAGAAGTTTGCTGCTGTTATATCCTGCTGTTCCTGTTTTCCAAACTATTTACATATGTTTTTATTAAGACATCCCAGAGAACATTTTCTGTTTTCCTGTGCACACTTCAATCCTAGTGAAAGCAAACATACTGTAAATAAATGGTTTTGTTATATTCATTGATGCCTTAAAGAGCTCTCAGTAACACAAGTAAATACTGCAATAAAAATTCAAGTGTATTTTATTTGCTGATTGATATGAAACACTTTTGAAACGTTTCAGTTAAGAGTTTATTTTTCTTTGATTAGTCAAAAAAGCCTACCATTATTGTTCTAATCATGCAATAATGAAAAGTGGATATTTAGACTTATTTATAGTTATAGTTAATTACTAGATATTTAAGCCTAGTTACAAAGTCTTTCCAGATTTAATTCTAAACATGCAGAATAAAACCTGTTACACAGATGGGAACAACACAATTTGAAAAAGCATTTTATGGGAAAAGAGGTTTTTAATTCTATGAATCTATCAGGCATCCCCTGCACTAGTTTTCAGCATGAGCAAAGCCAGCATTGTCAGCAGGGCTTGGAGGCCAGTTGGGGGAAAAATGATGAGGCTGAAACAACTGGGAAGCCCTCTGGAATACAGAATTTTTTTCTGCCCTAGCTGCTGCTGAATTGGGTTGGATGAAAATTAAATGTGTCTTCTTATCCAAGAAACAAAGTTGTACAAAAATGGTTCTCTTAATGTTCCTAAAACGTTACAAGACCAAAGAGTGTAAGCTTAAAACTTCTTTTAAGAAAGGAAGTTGAGAGTAAAATTTGCCTGCTTCAGTCTATGAATATATTCTCACATATTTGTGACTTGCAAGAAAGCCATTTGATTTCACTTACCAAATACGGTTGGCAAGAGAAATCTGTTGTTTGAGAAAATCCTTTTAGAATCTACAATGAAATGAATGGTTCAAGTAATTTTTTTTGCCTTAACAGAATCACATCCAAAGCAGGTAAAGAATCCCAGGTAAAAAAATTCCATAAAATTAGGCTAGTCTCTGGCCATTGCCTGCCAATGACTCCATTTTTGAACGCTCTTTCCCACGTTTTTATTTATTTATTTTATGGTCCTTTTTATTTGCTTTTGCAAATAATCTGTAACATTTAGTTTTATCATGAAAGACCACTTTCACTAGTAACTTTTGTTTCATAAAGCCCAAATGTTTCCTTGCTACATAAGAGGAAAATTAACATACCTAATAGAGGAGAAATGGCCTGATGCAAAAACCACATGTATTGAGCACAATCAAGAAAAATGCTGACATTTGGGCTATCTGGTTGGCTTTTCTTTTTCCCTTTCCCTTCCTCTTTCCTCCTATTTTCTAGTTTTGTTTTGGTTTTTTTTTGTTTCATTTTGTTTTGTTTTGTTTCATTTTGTTTTGTTTTGTTTCAGTTTGTTTTGTTTTGTTTCATTTCACTAAGGAGGATGATTCAGTCCATCATGGACTGCAGAATTGGAAGCACTACTCTCTCAAAAGCCTCATCACAGTTTCCTGTTCCACTGCCTTTCCCACAGGTTTGGGAAATTAGACTTTGTATGCCTCCCATGACTTCTGGATCAAACCATCAGCAAGCTAGTAATATTTTTTTTTATTTTTGTTTTCATAGGATCAAGCTTTCTATTATCAGGGCTGTATTCCTTTGTTACATTTAGTGTAAAAATGCAAGAACTATTACACTGCAAATTTTGCATTACATGCTAGTATTATTTAATTGCTTTAATCTAAATCTTTTAAATTGATTGATACAATCCTGTGTGTATATGTTAGTGAACTTTCCACATATTTTCTCCATGGATATGTATCCCATATATATGTGAAGGTCTATGATATTCATTGAGGACTTGTGCAAACCTGTCAAAAAGCCAAACATTTGAAGATGATAAGTCATCATAACTTGATAAGTTCCAACATTTTACAAGAATGCAGGGTATGAAAATAACATTGAAATATTATTAAAGACAAGGGATTTAATGTGAATTACCGTACTAAATAAATAATCAATACTACATATCTGACCTAAGATTGATATGAAATTCAGCAGTTTTTAAGGTCATTGGTAATTTTTTTTAAAAGTGTCTCTTCATCACTTCCTCTCTATTCCTTACCTAACTCAAGGATTTGGTTGAAAAATAAATTAATACTAAAATCCTGAGTTTCAAAGCATTCTCCTAGAGTTAAACATCCACAGTAATCATGTGAAGGCATAGGTATCCAACTAAATGGAGATTAGTGCACTAGTCACCCGCTCTTTCTGTTACAGTTTATTTTAGCAAGTACATTTAACTGTATAATTTCTAATTTAAAAGAAAAAAATTGCTTGAATGCAGAAATTATTTCAGCTGACAAATAAGGGCCTAGTTTTCCATTACTATGCTTTCTGCATCAGTAATGTGCATGCTCAGCTCTTGGTTTTTAAAATAAACAAAACATATTAAAAATGCAAATATTATTAGAGTATTATATAAACTTTTTTTTATATGATGTGCTAGTGCTAAAAAGAGAAAAATGTTATGATAAAGAAAACAAATTCACTTTCTGTAGAAAACAAAACTAAGCTAAATGTTTGAACTGTGAGCCACAGAAAGAGGGATGCAGCGCAAGCAGTGCAGAATGCTTGATCTGACAGAAGGTCAGAAGAATGTGTCTTCTAATCTGCTAATTAATAATTGGGTGCTAATTTTTAGTTTTGTTTTGGAAGGAACTGTGTCTTTGTACAGCTGAAAAGCATTTGGAAAATTACAGCATGTACACTAGTGTTAATTATTTAATACATTCCTAAAAATGGCATTGCTGTTAAAATGCATTAGAAAGTCTGCTGTCTTCTTGTGGTTGAAAAGGGGACAGATACTAAAACACTTCATAAAATTCCAAAATTCCAGTAGTCACTGTTTCATGCCAGAGATTTTTTTTTCTAACCTTGAAGGCAATAATTTTTTTCTGTGTGCTAGAACTGTTCCTCAGCACGCTGTAGTTAATGTTTTTGCTTGTATGTTGTTTACAGTACTTAATGATCTTAAAACCAACAGAGCCAACAAAAAAATCACAAGATATTTAGGGACACCCGAATACCCCTGGATGCCAAACATGCGCTGTCTAGCTCATTAACACTGAAATGCCAACTTAGAGATTTCAGGCTATTATTAGCCTATTGCAGTCAAATTACATTTAATATATTTCAGGTTGAAGCCTATCTAAGGCAATTTAAAATCAATATCCCTGAACTGCTAGCTAATTCAGATGATCATATTTTGTACTTTGTGGATCATCTGAGAAATTATCAGTCCCTTGACAGAGTGAATAAGTCCGTATAAGCATGTCTCTTCAGTTCCTAGAGCACATTAAAAGCTGGATCAGTAGCTGAGTATATGAAATATATATATATATATTGCCTTTGTTATCTACACACAATCTAGCCATGTGCCGGTCAGCCATAAAATCCTTTGCCAGGAATCTTTTGAATAGTCCCATGGCTGCTGTCATGGTTGATCAGATATTAAATTATTCTTGCGTTTGAGTATTTCCAGGATCAGATCAGAAGAAGAAGAGTGAAATTTGAGGGCTGGAAACAGGGGCATGTATCAAATTCAAACAATTCTATACATACTTACCTACTCCCAGGCCCTATTTATAAGATGAATTTACTAATAGTTAAATTGTTTGAAATTATCATGGTGGGATCTATGAAAGGATCCTGTCCCACTGGATTAGCTAAGAGCCAGCTCCCTTGCCTGTAGCAGCTGCAGGCTACACTGACTGTTCTGATGAAAAGGAAAGAAACCTCAGAGATATGGAAATTCACTGGAGAAAGCCTTGAGGGAAAGTTTGTGAGGAGGGCTGCTGTTACTGCAGTGAAACTTGGATTTAATTGAAATTAATGCTTCTTCTCCAGCCACACAGGAAAGCTGTGGTGAATTGAGGATATGATATCTCATTAAAGGTCTTCCAATGTCTTGCTGACAACATCACGTTTCATCTTTATCCTTCCTCAAAGACAAATTAGAGCAATGCCCAAGCAAAGCTGTGGTGGGAAAGGCACAGAGGGAGAGGAACAAAGAGAGAAGGGGAGGAGCAAGAGAAAAATAGCCTCTACCTGTATGTAATGGATGATAAGTACTGGATATCATGGAAGACCTGGGAGATGGTTTTACCTGGAAAAGTTAATTTGAGGTGGTGGAGACATTGGCTTACAATGGATCTTCCACGTATGGTGGGAAAAACAGGAAGATTCATAAGGACCTTAAGATGTGGTATTAATATGTTCTAAAATGAGAAGGAACTCCCAGAGCCATATTTTTTTATGAAGTTCAGTGCACGACAAGTGCCAGCTTCTCAGATTTTGCAGAAGAAATAATCTTTTAAGAGAGCTGACTGTGGGGAGGCTGGCTGCTCACACACTGCTCTTCACAGGTCCTAGGTGCCTTGGGTATTGTGAGTGACTTGTCTGGGCACATGGGTCACAGCACCATGACACTGCTGACAGTGTCCAGCCTGGCTCATTCAGAGAAAATGAGGGTTGTGCCATGCCCACATTTATCTGGCATATGGACTTTGAGCAGCAGTTGTCAGCTAGAGATTTTATTATACTTGGATAGCACTTTTGTCTGCCAGAATTATATTTATCTTATAAGAAGGTGTCAGATTTCCTATAAAAGGTTTTATTTTTTTATTGGAAGAACTAATAAGTTAGAGAGGTGACCTTAGACTCCTCTAGCTTTCAAAGAGTAAGGATTTCATTCATGAAAATCCTGACTTTTGTTTGATATTATCTTTATCTTTCTGATTATTTCCAAAGCTTTTTCTCTGTCTGTGATATCAAACACTTTCTGAAAGGGGAAATATCTCAGGCTCCACATGCTGCAGGTTTTTGACCCATTTGCTTTTATGTCTTGAATGCGACCTTTTTATCAGTGCAAGACAGATACAAAATTCAGCTATTGATGGATTAGGAAACCCAACTGGTTCGACTTAAGTGTGTGGAACATTTGCCATTGGCTTTTCTGAAAGGCGGGAGTGAGCCATGTTTTATTTTTACTTAATCCTTTCATAGCTTTTAGGTAAAAATATTTTGTACACAAATTGCAAACTGAAATATTTTACTTCTGAGAGAATATCCTATTGAATTAGAAAGCTGTGACTGACTTTCCTATTTTCTGATTGTGAGTGGGATGACTCACCATTGTGCCAACTCAAATAACCAAACAGTTACTGAGCATATTTTTAGGAAAAAAAGGAGAATTTTTTTTCAACCAGACCCAATTAGGAATGCTCTGATTTATTTTAGTGCAAAATCAAAACCTTGGTTATGGAATGTATTTACTTTTTTTTTAATTGACACATTTTCCAAGGAATTAGCTTGTGCTGTGTTCACAAATAGCAGTGTGACGCTGATTCAGAATGTGAATCTGTTCTTATGGAGGTATTACAGCTGGTTCAGTTATGTTCTGAACCTACCAAGATATGATTGTTGTTCTCACACTCCTTGAATATGGATTGTCTGCATTTTTTCCTTTTCTCTAACTTACTGAGAAACTAAGAACTTTTTTTGTTTTGGGGGTTTTTTTGTTTGTTTTTGTTTTTGTTTTTTTTGTTTGTTTGTTTGGGTGTTTTTTTGTTTGTTTGTTTTTTTGTTTTTGTTTTTTTTTTCTGGAAAGACACATTGCTTTATCTTCCTTGGCACAGCTAATACAGTGCACTTCTTCCTTGTGAACATTATAGGTGGGTCTGGGGGCACCAGCAGAAGACATTACTCAGTTTTCAGTTCCTTACTTCTTAGCCAAATTTTTAGTGTTTGGGCTAAGAGTTTCCATGCCAAGTATTTGCCTTAGGCTGACTTTTTTTCTTTATTTTATTTTGTAATGCCAGATAAAACAGTTTATCTGTTTCCAGCAACAATAAGATGAATATCTTAGGAGGTTTTTTTAATGTCAAAAATGATGGCAATGTTTTTCATAAAGGCTGTGGTGTTATCACACATGTGGAATTGAATGCAGACAAGATCTTGTCTCTGTGTCAGTGGTAGCTGCATCTTTTGTCACATACGGAATATTTCCCTGATGGGTCAAGTCAGATGTCTGCTAAGCACTCCATTTTGTAAGACAACTTTTATATGTTCTTCACTGAGTATTTTGCCTATATTAAGCATGTCCTGAGTTGAGCCTGAGCAGGTCTTTCTGCCTGAATCACAGCCCTGAGCTGTGGTCAGAGGTGCTGCATGCAGGTAAACCCACCAGTGTTGAGACCGGGCACCAGCATTCCATCCACTCTTCCTGGTTGCCTTTGAGCTTGGTGGAGATGGGCACTGTGTCTCACTTCAGGCTCCTCCAGTATCTCCACTGTCCAGACTGGTGGCCTCAGTCTTCCATGATCTCTGTAACAAGTTTCTATCCCATGAAAAATAGACTGCGAAGAGTTGGTGAGTGGGAGGAAGAGGACAATTAATTGGGAACCATCAGGGTGACAGAAACCTTGATTGCAAAACATTTGAATTTTCTGATTAAAAGAACAGGGAGTTGGGGAAGCTGTCAGGAAAGGTAATCAGAAAAGGCGATGAGTGGTGCAGAGCAGCTTGTGAGAAGGGAGCAGGAGATGAAAGCTCATGGGAACTTGTTCAGTTGGCAGCACCTTCCAGGAAAGGTCCATGCACAGGACATTGTTCCAGTACTGATGCCAGGCAGACTAACAGGTGTCTTTGCATCTCCCCAAGGGTCAGATGTGTTGGTGTGGTATCTGTGAGCCATCCAGTGTCACTGTTATGCCATAGAGTAAAAATTCTTGCTTTGATTAATTTACCTCCCATTTGGCTTTGGAAAATTGCATACACACATATAAAAAGCTCCCACAGACATTAGGAAATGCAAGAGTCTAAGCTCCCTCTGGGGAGACAGGGAGTAAGGCAATAGCATGGGAAAGCTGCACCAGGTTTCATGCGTGTTTCTGTGTTTTTTTCCTCTAAACTGTTAGGATTTTTACCTTTTCATTTCTCATACACTGTTAATCTAACTTCTGTGTGTGGTCTTGTTGAGACTCAGAACACTTTCCTGGGATACCAATAGGCCTGTGGCATAGCTGTAGCACTGGACTCTGGGTTAGGGATGCAGCTTAGTGAGCTGCCATGTCACAGCTTTTACAGCAGTGTGTAAATTCACTGCTCTTCAGCCCAGACGAGGCAGTAAGATGCAGTACCTGTGAGAAGCAGTCGTGTGGGCACAGCTGTGCCTCTAGTAAGCACTTCTGGGGGCAGTTCTTACAATAAGGCATTGCACGTTCCTATTGCTCTCTAGCCAGGATAGACCCGCAGGGCAGGCACAGCCCAACTGAGCCAGGTGGAACAAGCAAGCTGCTGTAGGCAGCCCAGCCAGGACAGGGTGCTCTAGGGAGGTGAGGAGTGGGCTGTGCTGTTTCACATGCAGCTACACCTTCTGTAGAGGTGTTTTGCTGCATGGGTGTGCAGAACAGAGCAGTTCTGACATTCTATGAAGTGGGGTGGGTTGCCCCGTGGGGCTGCACTCGTGGGATTGGAAATGTGCTAAAGGCATCAGCTAAGAGTGCAAAACCTGCACAGAGAAAGGGCTTTGTGCTTTTACTGGAAGGAACTGTCTCCTAATTTTTCCCCTTGGGAACATTTTTGGTACAGTATGTGTCTCTTCCTTGTAAAAGGCAGGAATTGGGTGAATGTGGTTATAAAGGTTCACCTCCTGCTGTGAAGGTGCTGCATGTAAGTGTTTGTGGCTGACCTATTGCTTTATCTGCCCAGCCTCTGGCTGATAAAAGAACTTATGGGGGGGGTGGGGGAGATCTGCCTCCAAACCCTCTTCTGTGAGCCTGGTTGGAAAGGCAGACATTTTGTTCTGTATGTGAAAAAGAGATTTTAAATTTTTCTTTTATAGTGAGTTTGAGAGAACTGACTTAAAAAACCTCCAAGTAGCTCACTGTAAATAAAATCAGATGAGGGAAATGCTTGTATTTTTACAGCTCTTAAAACACATTTTATAATGGAGATGAAGGAAGTCTTTGAAGTGGGAGGTATGGGAGTTAGAGCAATATTTATCATCATCTGCAGTACGAGCAGGCATAGAGCAAATTCTCCTGTATAATTCAATAAAAATGGGGCATGTCTGGCCTATAATATTTACAACTATCATAAAATGTTTTGTTATGCTGCATGCAATGTCAGATCTTTAAATTACATAAGATGGATCAGAAGCCAAGAGTTTCACTACAAACTTTTATAGAAAATCATCATAAATTCCTGCTTACAAAGACAGCTCTCTTGATGTTTATTCATTCTTTCAGTGCAAAATACGATTATTGCCTAGTCACAGAATTAAAAAAGAATATAATCTTTGTTATTCATTAAAGCTAATTAAAAATGTGTAATTTGAACATATTACAATAAATGCAGAACTGCAGCACACTGGAATGTATTACTATAAGAACAGTTGTTCAGCATAATTTTGCAGAAAAAATATTTTCCTTATTCTAATTTATTTCTACCTCTGCAAAATCACAAATCCGTGTTTTGTTTTGTCAGTTTTTTGTTCCCATACTATCAGTGTTTTGCCAGAATATTTCAGCAACAGCTAATCAATTACAAAGTAGAAGCTCATGGTCAGTTTATTTATTAATTCATTTTCTTATGCCATGGTGTTTTCAGTGATATTTTAAAACTGAATCCTCTAGAGACAATCCAGCTAGATCACAGGGAAAAACATATAAGGTTATGTCAGAAGTGAGGTGTTTGGTATTAATGGTTTGTGTGCTGCCACTTCAAATTTCATATACACTCTGAAAAAATACAATTTATAATTATAAATTATAAATATTAAAATTGTATATAAAATTACATATTTTAAAGAAAATATAATAGATGTATAAATTATTGCTAATTAAAATCAGAAATATATAGAGTTGTTTGGATTCCATACTGGAAGAATAAGCACAATCATTCTTAGTTTATAATGAAAAGATAAGACACTGGTTAATATTTCAAGTAGTATTGGACTAATTGAAAAAATTAAAAGTAGAACCAGCTTTCATTTTTGAATTAACATTTGGGACCCTTAAGTAAAGCTGAGTATGTTGCTGTACAAGGGAAAATCAATAGCATACCACTTTTAATATCTACTGAATGTTAGGTGGTTAATAATTTAAAAAAGAGAGCTTGCTGCTACACTTACAAGGTTTTCCCTTTTGTTAAGGAAGAAGACAGGTTCAGTTGCCTGTTGGGCAACTTTGTATGTTCACTTTTAGTGAATTGAAAATGGCTTTTCCTCAAATAAGAGAAACTGCCCTCAGACTACAGGGCAAGATTTTTTTGACAACCTTGACATGAACTACCTGAAAGACGAGAGCCTTTTAAAAAAACAAAGAAAGATGTTTTGGCTTAATATTATTTGAGCATCTCTTGAAGACAAAAGGGAATAGTAGTAGCATTAGATGCAGGCAGAGGTGATTGTTCCTGCTCAAGGACTTGACCAGAATTTCTGCTTAGGGGATGCTCTTGAAGAATGAGCAAAACAATACTGGGGAGTGTGTATCTTTACAGTTGTGCATCAAGTAAATGAAATTTTTTTCTGTCTCCTGACCTGAGGTCAGATCTGTTTTTTTTGCTTCCAGGATGTACAGCACAGATGGTGGAGACTAATTGGGGTGGAGGGCAAAGGTTCTATGTGTTCTTGAAATGCTGTGCCTCTCTGGAGGTCGAGGGTGAAGCTGCTGTGGCAGAGGCATCCTCAGGGCTAATGTGAGCGATGGCATCCTCTCTGTTTGCCTGCTGGTCATGATGCAAAGCTGAACGACTGTAGCAGCTGCCTAACACGCTTCTCTCAGGACAAATTTCTCCATCCCTCCATCTGACTTAACCAACAGAAGTGTGTCTGTGCATGGAGGGGTCCTGTTCGAGCCCTGCAGCAATCCCAGCAGATGCAGAAGCAGCATTTGGTGTGCAGATCAGCCTTGCTGGGCCAGGGCTCTTTTATACTGACTGCCTTTCTTGGGCTTGTATTTTACCTGGGTTGCTGCAAACAAAACCCTGGCAAACTGCTTGCTTTCTCCTTTTCCAAGTGTCAGAGCTTCAGAGGGCAGGATGGCCTCAGAGATATGCAAATCATTTCCTTGTACTAGCCCTGGATCTCAGAGATGCAGCAATGTTTTCATCTGCCCTGTAACAGCTCATGCTGAGTTCTGTCTGTGCTAAAACTTGCACTGTAGCAGGCTGAGACTTGGTCTGGGAGCTTGGGGTTTGTTCATCTCTGAGCCATTCCCATCCTTTCCTTCTTCCCGGAAAACAAGAAAAAGTCACAGCTGGGCTTGCCTCGCATTTGCATCTGTCCATAACCAGTTCTCATTCCCAGCCACTGATGTGATTATACACAGTTTACAGCAGTAAATGACATAAGGAGATGCTAATCAGAGCTTTCATGGAGCCTCTTCATGTAAGTTGTGTTGTGTTTCTTTCACTGTGCCACCCGTCAGCATCGCTCATGTTCATTCTTAAGTTCTCCATTTGCAGGTGTGCTATGTTCCACCCAAACCTTTTGTTTTCTCTGTGGCCTTCTTGAGTTTCTTCCCCACCCACTGCTTCTTCAGTTGCAGTAGGAAGCCACAGGTGAATTCCTATGGGGAAAAAAGGTCTCAAAAATATCTCTCCTTTGGCCCAAGAGGCAGCAGCAAAGCAGGACTGTCAGGTGGCAGGAGCCCCCAAAGTAGCAATGTAGATGCACAGCATGTGCAGTTGAAAATGGCAATTTTATGTCCATATCAGGTCAGGCTGACATCAGGAAATGGGGTGTTAAAAGCTTTTTAGTGGGCACATGAAGTAGCATGAGGATTAAGCTGACACTCTCTCATGTCTTGTGTGCAGAGGTGGCCTTTCTGCTGTATCATATTTATGGATGTTAGAGAGAAGCATCCTGTAACAGGATTCTCCATGAGTTGTGTCCATCTACATTTAAATGACAAAGGTCATGTCCACTTGTACAGTAATTAAATTTTAATAAAATAAGAATAATTTATAGCATTCAAGTCTGTGCTATAATTGAGCAGGGTAACTATCCCTCACACAGCCTCAATACATGATATGATTTATGCATGAGCTCAGATTTCTCTGCAAGATGCTGAAATCAACATTGCATGTTGGGGATGTGGATACTTATTTTAGACACTGAGTTTGAAAATTGTGGTTTGTGGAAATTGATGCAAAAATATTGCCAAAATAAGCACTGAAAACCTAATTTCAATATGCAGCTGCTTGTAAGCATGGTAATTAAGATATATTGGGTAAATTTACTACATCTGTTCTCACCCACACCAGTGAGGCAGAAGTTGCAGATTTCAGATGTAGAATCACCAGAGCTTTAAACTCCAGCCAGGAGTTTTCTCCAGGAGAAAACTGTCTGGGAGAGCAGGTCTGCTGCTTAGCCTGGTCTTGTCTCCACTGCTCAGAGCTTTAATGGTGGGAATGTTGTTGGGATCTCCCAGCTCCCACCTCTTGAAAACACTTTTCACAAATGAACTCACAGTCCTGCAGGGAGGGAGAGAGGCAGTCAACATTATCTGGATAAAGGGGAAAAAAAAAAAATAAAAATTGGGAATTTAGACATTTTCCTTGTCAGGAATCAATCAGTGTCGCCTTCATATGCCGTCACCATTCACTCACTGCTCTAAATGCTGTGTTTACCCTCTGCAGCGGGAGATCCGTGCTCCTTCTAGCTTGCCGCTCCTCTGATATAAAACCAACAGGTTTTACCTCTACTTTTTCCTCCAGCTGGGGTGATGCTGGTCCCTGAAAGGAAGACGGAGGATGGGTTTGAGGAGCACTTCGGCTTGAACTACTTGGGACACTTCCTGTTGACTAACCTCCTCTTGGATACGCTGAAGCAATCAGGAACGCACAGTCACAACGCTAGGATCATCACTGTCTCATCAGCCACCCATTATGTAGGCAAATTGCACCTAAACGACTTACAAAGCAGGTACCGATCCCTTTTTGATATTCTGTGGTAATCGTGTGCAGATTAAACTACAGGAGGATTGTTGATGTCTGCTGAATGAGGTGGGCTTTGGTTGCCTTTTTTTTTAATACAAAACAATACATATATGCATTGTATACATAAAACTTGCTGAAGTCACTCCTAATAAAATCCTGGAATCATGAAAGAAAGGAAAAAATATAGCCTGTTGAGAGGTTGCTTCAAAAATGAAATGGTTAAAAAGATAATGGGAAAATTGTGAAACCGAGTGAAAACACTAAAAGTGAGTGGGATGACAAGAAGTGCAGGGAAATGGACCGAAGCTTGCCCAAATAATGCTCATTGAAATCGCAAGATTTTCTTCCCTTCCCTGAGAGGAAGAATTTCCTGAAATCAGAGTACAAAGTCTAACAAGCCCTCTGGAAAGGAGATATGAGGAAATAAAATGCGATGAAAAAAACCTCAGAAATTTGGAAATGGAGTGGTCACAATGAAATGGCCTCAGACGACAAGTGCAGTGAAATGGACCAAAATTTACTAAAATTACTCCAAATAAATCCTGAAATCACAAAAGAAAGGAAAAATAAAAGCCAGTTGTGAGGTTGCTAAAAAATGGAATGGTTAGAACAATAACAGGAAATTTCCAAAACCGAGTGAAAACACTAAAAGTGAATGGGATGACAAGAAGTTGTGGCCACCCTGGGTTTTTAGTCCAATAAAATGGGTTTAAATGCATGGATAGCTTCTGACATCCTGCTTTCATTCAGGAAAACTGTGGATGGAATGTCTGTGGGATATTTCTAACATTAGGAAGATATCAAATGATGCGGTAAAAGTCCCTGGTATCATACAGGAGCTGTGTGGAGTGGTTTAGTTAGCAGAGGAACGGGTAGGATAACTGAGATAAATTCCAAAATTTCCCCAAGCAGTCATGCCTGGCAATTACATGCTTGCTAACAGGCTCAGGTGGAACCTGCCTTCTCCTGGGCTCCAGAGAGCTTCTGCCTGCCTGCATGCAGCCAGTCTGACTTCTGTGTCATTTCCATGAAAATCTGTCTCCATCCTTTGGCAGGGCCTTCAGCAGGTGATCAGAGGTACCTGGCCCAAGGTTTCATTTCCAAACAAAGACTGAAATTAGAGGGCTGGGCTGTTTCCACTGCAGACATTTTACATATGAATGCTGCATTAGGCATGTCAAACTTCTGATTACATATTATGGCATCAGTTTCATTACAAGTCATTGTTTAATCCTCTGCAGGGTAGTCACAATTTAATCTCTTGCTTGTAAAACAACCACAGGAAATTACCCTTACTCTTCACTTGACGTATGTATTCATTGTTTCTGATGGGCATGTGCTGGATGGCACCATGCAAGAGGGCTAAGGGGATTAGTATTTCTTTGGGCTAAAGTGTGGAATGCAGAATTAAATGTGACTGTTCTCTGTCTCTAGATAACAGTAATTTCTATGATTATAGCAAGGCATTGTACTGTGCCTCTCTAATTTAGGATCATCCCTATCTTTGATTTATCATTATTAACTCATATTTTAAAGGAACCAGAAATGTTTCAGTTTGGTAAGCTATGGTTGAGTAAGAACATGACTAGTCTGACTTAAAAAATAATAATATACCAGTGAGATTTACCTGCAGCTTTTGTGTCCTTTACATTTCAACGTTATTCATGTAAGAAGGGCCATAAAGGATGACAAACTCTGACTGATTTTGCCTACTCATTCCCACATAGATGCTCTGAATCATTCAGGGGCATATGCACACTGGTGAAACCCAAGTGGGCTGTAAATTCAGGTCCAGACCTTTCCTTGGTTCCGGTGTAAAAAGATGCTCCTGGGTATTTTTATTTTTATTTTTTTTAGCTTAACTGCCAATAAGCCCCCACTCAGATGAATAGTTTGATGTCACCATAAATAGTGCTGCAAAAACCAGTGAGGTCACTGGTGTGTTTGAGTGTGTCCCTACAGTGTGAACAGGGGGTGTAGCAGGGGGGCTGTTGGGGGGTGTCATACCCAGGCATTGCCTGCTCCCCAGGGCCCTGGAGATGCCTTGTGATTCACAGCAACATTCAAGAGCTTTAATGGATGTGGTAAAGACACCCTGGTGATCCCATGTCTCATTTTTGCTGCTTGTGTGAATGGGAAATAATTTAAAAAAAAATCTACTCTTTTTTATTATAATTTCTTTTTTTTATTTTATTTTGAGTTGCACCAGTTGGCCATAATTAATTTTAAGACTTGGGTATATGTTCCCAGATTGGCTGGTAGTCCTAACCTAGCAGGAAAGCAGCAAAATCATCTGGAGTCATTATTGGAGAAGAAGAGGGCTGTACTCTGTGCTGGGAAATTACTGCTGGCAGCAGGCTGACTTGGTTACCATACTCTTGTCCCATTATTCCTGGATGTTAGCTGGGCTAGTGTCCTGACTAGAGGTGAGTGACAGTATTGGAGCAGGGATTCATCCATCAAGCATGGCAGAGAAGGAAAGGCAGAAGACTTGACTTAAAGGAGGCAGTAAACTGAGGTTCAATTCTCTGCTTCACTGCAGACTTTTCTGTGGAATCCTTCTTCCACTCAGGACACTCAGGGTTGGCAGTCACATTTGAGGCCATTTCTCCTCATTGCTTGTACTTGCTGCTGAGAGATTTGATCTGAAACCAGACATCATCCATATCAGTGACCACAGGGCAACTGCATAACAAATAATTGTTGGAAGGCCTGTCCCATCCCTGTCCCAGTGTTAAATTAATGTGTTACTGTCCTCCATGTTTAATCTTTGGTTTGTTTCCTCCCATCTTAACAACCTGATTTATCCCATGGTGCTCTGGTTAGCTCTTTTCAGTGGGATGGTTGATTTAATCTTGTCTTTTTGCATTTTACATTATTTTCCTCCTTCTGTTGTCTCTTTCTTCATGATTGGTTGCTTCTTCATCTGTGTCTTTTGAGCTTTTTTTTGTTTGAATTGCCTTTTCCCTCCCTATCTCTTTTTTTTTTTTCTGTGAGATTTTCTTTATTTCTATCCACCAGTTTATCTCCTCCTCTCCATTTATCTTCCTCTTATCTTTTGTCCCCTAGCCCCTCTCCTCCCTATGAATGCCATTTCTCCCCCTTCCTGCCCCTCCTCTTCACACACACACACCAGTGGAAGAGGCATGGTACAGGTACATGAAGGCAGGATAGAGCTTGTTCCAAGCAGGCAGGGCACAGCTTGTTTCATGTGTGTTATTGAAAATGCAAACGCACATGCACAAGAGCACTGACTGTTCTCCCAGTTCTTTTGCTGAAGGATATGTATGGAGAACATCAAAAGCCATTGTGGTCGTTTAGATCCAGATCATTTTCAACAGCAATCACATGAGTCGACAAGGGGATCCCTGAGGCAAATCATTCTCCTTCATCCCTACTTTGAACACGTCTGTTTTCAGGGAGGTGAAAGTTTAAGAGAAACACAACCTATCTTCAAGCATTTCCACAGAGGTGATTTCAGCAATTGCACGCAGAGGGGAGTACATTGTGCGCTCCAGCAGCACAGCTAGCATGGCCTTCTTTCCTCTTTTACCTGCCTTAAATAATCTTTTTTAAATTGAGAGGAGAAAAAGAGTATGGTCATGAGAGAATATGGCTGTCTGGATTTAGCAAAAACTTGAAGAATAATGTACCATCCACTTGGCTTGAGATAGGCCTGAGCAGTGCACTGGAATTCATGGTGCTGTGAGGTGTAGGATACTTCTTTGAGTGCTCTACCTACCAAAGTAAGAAGATATTTTTAGGAAAATAAAGGAAAAAAGACTGTATTCTCTTTCCCAGGCTGTGGATCATACTTGAATGTGTTCCTTTCCCAGGGGTTAGCATCTTTGTGTGTTCTGTCTAGCTTTTTCTCCATGACTAACTATTCCTTTCATCATCTTCTCTTTTTGCATACCAAATGGGCCCTGTAATGCTGTGAATCAGAGATCTATGAACTCCCCAGCCACAGTAACACAGCTCCTTTTCTGGTTCACATCTCTTGTATATTCAAGAACAGTTAGTCACACTTTTCTGCTCCCTTTCCTCTGCTCTCCAACTGCAGAAGGAGCTGACTTTTTTTAAACTCTCCAAGCTGAATATAATATATTAGATATAATTTCTGTATTTTTCCCTGTAGCCCTAGTGCATGAATCATGTCAGAGACAATAGAAGTTAAATGAAAAGAATTGCAAAATTCCCAGCTGCCACATGTGTGTCCTAGCTGGTGTAAAATAGGATAAACAGCTCTGCCTGAGACCTGGGAAGATTCTAGAGAGAGAAGGCAGCTCCAGCTCATCTCCTCTGTTAGGCAGTTCATAAGGAACTGCAACAGGAAATTTTAGGTACTGATGGCAAAGTGTCTGGACACCTCCTGTTCTTGTATGAGGGGTGTACTTCATCTTCTTTTCTTCCATGTATGTGATGTTTGTTTGTTAAAAAAGCTAATACATATTAAGTTTGGGCAGAAAGTTGAGGATGTTTTTCCATCAGCATTACTGAAATTTTGGAAAATATTTTCCATGAACAGCAACTAAAATTTAAGAAGTTGAATTAATTTCAGAAAATGTTTATCCATTTTTGAAACCAAAACATTTGATTTCAATGTTTAAAAAATAATTTTAAATTTATTTATAATTATCCCTGTGAGTACATTGGTATCCAGATTTTGAAGTATGACAATAAAACTGAAACTATCAACCTTTAATTTCTAAACCATCCTTTTCAAGTATCTCCATCAGTTGAAAATGGCTTTTTTTTCTTCTTCCCCCCTTTTTTTTTTTAAGCTGGACATTTGTGTAATATATATATATATATATATATATATATACATATATATATAATCTTTTTAATTATTTTTTTACTAGGAATGGCTTGATGAGTTAGCATTTTTTTTTCCAATAGAGGCTTCTATTTTAAAAATACCCAATTAGTTCCTTCAGTGCCTTTTCATGATTGATCTATCACTGAAACTTTCTTAATTGTCTCTGACTGGAAAAACTGGAAGCATACCATCTTATATTCAAGAAAAAACATGAAGCTGGTGTAGCAACATAGTGCTTTTGGGTATTTTTCAATTTTTTATATAATACAGGAAAATTTATAAAAGGAAGTTATTGTAAAATGAGAGATTTTCATTATTACCCCTTTTTTGTAAATCCAATTTAGTGAGTACAGCAGTCTTTCATAATAACATATAAAGAGCCATTGTTCAATTGGACTGTTGTTCAATAAAATGCTGTGAAAAATACAGAAATTAAAATAACAAAAGATTGTTACAGATCATTAGATAGATGCATATTATCATAGGTTTTATTTAACTCTTGGAATATATGGTTTTGTTTGAATTCTGTTGTTTAAGCAGCTTCTCCATTATGTCTTCTGTTGCATATTCTGGTTCTTTCTGCAAGATAAATCATGTTGTCTTGACAAGACCAAATGCCAACTGCAGTACAGTGCTGTATTCATTTAGACATGTCCTTTCTGCAGCAGGTTATCAAGTTTTCCTGGATAGAGTTAGAGGATAAGTATTTAACTGCTTACTGCACACACATAAGTCCTTCTTTGCCAAATACCTTCTGTATAAATGCAAAAGGATTTGCTGCTTTGCAAGACGATCCCTTGTGTTTGCAGTGATTAGCATTAATTGCAAAAATTGACTGGCCTGGAAAATGAGTGTACAGGGGAAGGCACAGATCTAAAATTCTATAAGTTAATTCAAAAAATAAATGGGCTACACAATCAGCAGACCAATTCATCAATCCGAAAGACAGAGTTCTAGCTCAAATGCATCAAGTATTTTCATCCACTTTTGTCTGTTCCTAGAACCAATAACAAAGGCATATTTAAGTCAAAATGTCAACTTCAGAAAGTTTTCATTTTACATTTATCAATGTATTTTCATTTTGTCTAATCAAAATGCTTTTAGGGTTGATTGACTTCTGAAGAACAATAACAGAGTGTAATACTGATACCACAAAGGCAATGTTAGACAAATGTATTTGGGGATAGTAAGTGTAGCTACTTTGTTGTCATGATGTTAAATTCCTTTTTATTTAAAATAATGATCGTTTTAAACAAAGGATTGTTAATAATGGTTGTTGGTTTAATAGGACATGGTGTTCAAAATCTCAGCCAGCTGGGAAGTATGTGAGTTATGGGTGCTCCTGCTGCCTAGCCTCTCCCTGCACCATGGATTGGGGGGGAGAAGCCAGCTCTGCGTGGCATTCAGGACAGTGGTTCTCACAGATGTGCTGCTTTCCAGAGAGAAAAGACAGTTCTGTGGTAATTTGAAAGTTAATGTGTTGCATTCATGTGATAGAGAGGGCAAAAGGACTTGGAGAACTGGGAGCAGAGAGAGAGCTTGTTGCCCTTGAGAGGGGAAAGTTAGTTTAATATCTTTCTGTCAGCAAAAAAGACTTATTAAGTCTGAAAGCACCTTAAAAGCTTTGGAGTTCAGGTCCTGGGTGATTATTCAAATGTTTTGAGCATTTCTCTCGATTGCCATAACTACCACCATCCTCCCAGTATCTTGTCAGTGGAGTTGTCCTTTGGGCTGCCTAGCATAGCTGGGCAAGGCTAAGGCTGGTGCACATGCCTGTAAATCCCTGGAATAATGTGTTAGGAGAAATGGTCCAAATTATCAGCTCACCTTCCATAGACCCCCTCCAGGTTCAGCCCTGCTGCTGCTGCCAGTTCTTCATAGCCATATATCCATGTCTTGCCATATACATTAAAGATATTGAGGTATTGTGCAGGGAGCTGAAGGCAGATTTCTGCCTCTGGGATTTGTTAACTCTTATCCTTTTCTCTAGTCCTCATCCTAAACATCTTTGTTCTGAGAAGGAGAACTTCATTTGTTCAAAAGCAGACCAAGCAGTCAAAACTTACAGCTGTGAAGAAAAGTTGGTCTTTTGATTAAATCAAGTTCTTGATGAAGAATTTGTTGTTATAACTATGCTTTCTAAGTAAAAATTAATCTCTGTAAACATAAAATATTGTAGCCCTCAGGAGTTTTAATGCTGCCAGAATGTGTGATACAGTTGTAGCTTTGTCACTGCATGTCTTCTGTTCTCATTTTGTGTTGGGTGCTGTGTCAGCCCAGCTTCTCTTGCCGTGGGAGGTGGAGAGGGGCTGGACAGAGCAAAGTCACAGCTTCCCAAGAGGGACAGAGACTGAGGAGCACTGTGGCTCACAGGAGCTTTAGGGGAAGCTCAAGAGATTTCAAAAGTGATGTTAAAGGAGGGGTGGGCATGTTCAGTACCTGAATGAATTTCCACAAAAAATCAATCAATCAATCAATCTGTCAAAGCAGCAGTTTCTGTAGATTCTTTTTTCAGTGAGGGCTGGGACAGGGCAGCTCTTTCTTGGTTTTTCCAGGACATGAAACTTCTTGTCATTTCCTGGAAAGCTAAACCTGCCTGATTTCACTAGGTTCTGGCACGTCTGCAAGTGTAAGAGGTGTTTAGCATTCTGGTCCCAGGCCATGCCATGCCCCTTCTTATGAAATGGTTGGTTTTCCATTACAGATCCCTGTTCACAGTATTCCAGGGTGAAAGAGCATTGGGAAATTTATAAAGCAAACTCCAAAACCCAGCTCTAAGGCCAAATGGTACAGAAGGTGATTGCTGACACCATCCTTTATGGTACTTAGAAATAACCCCTTGCAGTGCTGGCTGTGGACTGCTTTGTATCTTACTCCTTTCTTGTAAGTTTTTGTGTTTTGCAGAAGTTGGTGTTTTTATGTTCTTCAGATAAGACCCTCCCTCTTCACAGGCCCCTTTCATATTTAAATCTTATTTAAACCCCACCTGGTTTCTGACAGTGGATGAGTGATGCTGTTGATGTACAGTCTCACAAGAACAAAAGCCTTTCAGGCTGTGTCTGGACTGTGAGTCATTTCAGGGATGCAGAAAACTTCCCCATTTTAGTTCCTCTGGTACCTGTTGGCATTCAGCTGTATTTCTTTCATAACCTAGGAAAGTATCCCAGCAGAGGACACTTCTTGTGATGGCTTTTAACAAATAGCTGTCTTTTTAATGAGTTTTTTCCTTGTCTTAACTCATATATTGGGAGTTAGTCACTAGTATCACTCAGACTGAGGCTGTGATGTTTGTATTCTCGCTCCATACGAAAACTACTAAAAAGCAGAAGTTGTTAAATTATTTCAATAAGGAGAAACTGATTTTCAAAAGTATGTTGTGCCAGACTTGCTAATCTTTTGTTATTTCTGTAAACAATGATTGATGGCATAGCATTTTCTGCACAGTAGTTACAGATATCTCAAAGGTAAAATTATTTTGCAGGCACATCTCTGGTAAGGCAGACAAGTCCTTCAGTGTGGTGACTATTTGCTCTTGTAGAACACATTCAGCCCCTCCTTAAATCCAAGGCTGTGCAGTAGGTTGAGCCCACCACAATTAAACCTTAAATTATCTTGTCACATACACCAACATAATCTACTGTAAATCTGCCAGCCACAGTTGGTGCACTGCTCTGGATTTGAAATGGCAGCATCTCATTTTGCGTATTCAGACCCTACGGTTCCTTTTGAGGAACTGAATGAAAAGCTCAGAACTTGCAGCTAATCTGCAAAAGTCTTCACCAGTTTCAAGATGCTTTTAAAGAATATTTTTGATTATTCAGGTTATTGCTGAGGGTTTTTTTGTTCCTATGTGCGTTCTAGTGGAAGCAAAGAAACCATAAAACCCCCATTACTTCCTTCAGCTTAAGAACTCTGTTGCAGGAGAGGTAGGAAGTTTTCCACAAGTGGGTGGAGAGTACCTCCCCTCATTTATAATCCTATAGATAATCTTAAAAGATGTGTGACAATCTTCAAAACCTGAGATCCAGATTACCCAAGAGATAATATGAAAAGATATGTGTTCATGTTGTTTCCCCATCCCTCAAAAGGGTCATTAGGACACAAAATGTAGGTCTTTTGGCTGTGAATGTAGGTCTTTTTCTTGGGTAAAGCAATGCAAACCCTTGCTTCCTTTTATATATTTATTCATTCATTTGTTGAATGGAGATTTTTAATTGAATGAAGGGATACTATTATACTCAAATACCACTTCAACTGTTAGCATGTACTTAACACTGCATCAAATGTCCTGACTGTAGAAAAGTGGCAATTTATATAATTCTAAATAACAGTGTATATTTCCTGGAAGAATGGAATTACAGTAATTATAACTTGAATTTGACATGGATATTTAAAATAATCCAAGACATTTGAGATTAGCATTAACTGTACACAAACAGAAAAATTTGACTTCTTTAAAGGTACTGATTCTGGTGAGACTTTGAGAAGACCAGCCTTTGAGTCCATGTTATATGCTTTTGAGAGCTATGCTGAGCACACAGCAACTGAGCTGCACACAGCAACTGAGCTGCACACAGCAACTCTCAGTAGACCAGAATAGCTCTCGACATCTCACCTCCTGCCATTAGGAGTAGGGATCAGCCAAATGAAAAATGATGCTCTGATTCCATCTGGATGACAGTAATGCCCAGGATGACAAGCCCTGGCTTATTTTAACTTTCACAAATGATTTTAAAATGAAGACATTCTATGTTTCTTTACTAAATGTGGTCATCAACAGACAGTAGGTTAATTTTTGTTCCCTCTGCTTTTCCTAAAGGCTATTAGAAGAGGCTAGTCACTGATTACCATGTATATATACAGTGAAGTGCTGGAAGCTGGGAAGCATGGCTTTAAAAAAGAAGCAAAAACCAAAACATCACCCAGCTTCCAGTTTGTGTCTCCCACTGTGTTGTGGGTTAAGCGCAAGGCAGGAGTCACTGATCTGCTGAGATACCAGTTACTGAGACCATTACCAACACTTTACCTGCTGGGGAGAGAGAGCATTTCCTACCTCTGGGCTTTTACCCTTACACTCTAACTTTAGGAAGAAAAATGTTATTTTACTACAGTTGAAAGATGCCAGACAAAGCCTGGATTTGTTCAGAGCTGTGTGAGCAATGTGTGGAACCAAAGATCTCGCTGCAGGAAGAGGAATGAAAGGCAAGATGGGTTTCTCTGCCACTGGCCTATGAGTGCTTAAGTAACCCCCATGCCACAAATTAGGACATGAAGGATTTGCTTTTTACCTTGTGTAGAACCACTAATTTAATGTGTTGGTCTGGTAACCTTCCTTTTGAACAAGTTCATCACAGGGTCATGAGGGCTCTTCAGGAGTCTGTAATGCTGCATTCCTTACTCACTCAAGGTTTATGTTTCAGCTACCCTAACTGTTATATTTATACTGCCCCAATTTATTTTTTAAGGTTACATATCACATATATGAAAGAGATGTACATGAATAAGTACATGAGAAGTTGCTCAGGAACATACAAAATGCCCAGTCATGAGATGAGTGACTGTGCAATAGCCTATAGTAGTAGCTGGTAACAGAACAGCTGCTGTACAAAACAGAACTGTAACAGCATCTCAAAAGTAGAGAAGTTAATACCTTAGATTTGAGCTTTGTTTCACTAAAGTATATGCTTCTTTATTTCAATTGGTAAAATTGCTGTCAGTGGCAATATACTTATTCTCATTTCCCCAGCCTGGTCTTTTCTCATTGTTTGTATTTCTGTTTGGTTTTTTGGGTTTTTTTTGTGGTTGGTTGGTTGGTTTTTATTGAGAGAAAATCACAATTAATGAGACTCAGAAAATGTGTTCACAGGATAAATGTATGTAGGCTACCAGGAAGCCTGCTTTAATCTAATAAGCAATATTTAGGACTCAAACTTTATCATAAGAAAAAGGAACTGCTTATGATAACCAGTAAAGACATGTTTATTTTCCAATACATTTCTCTAGCTGCTTCAAAATAAGCTGCAAATTCTATCAAAACTTGAAAAACCCTGCGCTGCATTCCCTGAAGAAAGAAAATTTAAGACTGTGAAATCTTCATGAGTGTTTAATAATAGACTTTTATAGTCTTGACTAAGCAATGGTGATGATGTATTGCAAGATTAATACATAAATCATTAGGAAGCGTTAGTCATTTTAATACAGCAAGCCAATGTTTTGCTTAATTCCCTGATTCATCCTAAGGCATATATTGAAATTTTCTGTGGCCTTTCATTAAAAAGCCCAGCATGTCAGCCACGTTTTGCATCACTTGCCTTTTAATGGAGCACATAGCAGTTGGGTTTTCTGCAGTTTGATCTTAGTGCACTCTGCCCTCCGGGCAGATTAACACACTGGAAACTGGGGAGCCCAGTGATGGGTGAAAGGAGGAGGACGTGCAAGACAGTTGTGAAAGGTTCACATCAGGAAAGCTTCAGTGGCTAGCACTAGCTGGGTTAAACTGATCTGTGTGCCAGTCAGGGTGGTCACAGGTCCTCTTCTTCTGCTGAAGCAGATGTGGAGGGGTACAAGGTGATGTCGGTGAGTCCATAATGTCTATTACGTGTGTGTGCAATGCAAAAGGAGCCCTCAATGGCAGTGGAAAAGCTGAGAGCAGCAAGAGAGCCCCGTGTACAGGAGGGTGAAGGAAGTGATCTGTGCTGAGCAGCACGGCTTTTCCTGTTACTCACTGGGTACCCTGACCTCACTTAATGCTCTTTATTAAATATGGGATAACTGGACATAAGTGGGAGACCACTGTAAAAAACAGACCAACTAAAGCCAACCTGAGGAGAAACAAGTAAGACTGCCAAGAGATGTGCTAAACATGAATCCAGTTTTCAAACTGGCATGGCAGCTGAGTCCATATTTAAACACCTAATTAGCCACTGCAGGCTTCAGTTTGAAATCTGACTTCTCATTTCTTTTTGAAAATACATTCCATAGGGAGACTGCTGCTGGAGACAGCACCATGGAGATAAGTGGCAAAATCAGCAAATCAGCTTTTAGTGGAAAAGAAGAAAAAATAAAAAAAAAAGAAGGAGGAAAAAAAATCAGCAAACCTCAAGTCACTCACTCCAGAATGGAATACCTACTCATTTTGTTCTTTCAAAAATTCAAAACAATTAATTTCTTTTCTGCTTCCTAATTTTTGTAATAGTAAATCAAATCTGTAGCTTATATCACAAAAATCTTAAGCCAGATGTAAGAACTTCTGCTAAGAATTAATTGGACACAAAATGCAGAACCTGCTTTATCCTGATCCTTTATTCATCAGCATTGAATCCATTAAACATTATTTTCAAAAGAAGGAGAAGGTCTTGTGTATTGGTCCTCTCTTGGACAGATTTCAAAGCAGCAAATTAAATTCTGCCTGCCTTAACTTCTCCCGTACTTTTCATTTAGTGAGTTGTGCATTTCCCTGTTTTATCTGACCCAGCAAAATGCTTTGGAGGGGCATCCCCTGGGGGTGCCACTGTTTTCTGTGATAGAAAGAGTTATCGACAGCAAGCCCCACTCAAACAAGGGAGTGAGCATGAACTTCTCCAAGCTATTGATGCCAGCCATGCTTTGCTTTCCCATCAAGTCCTTGCTCCACTTTTCCTAGCTGCTGACTGCGTACAGGCTTGCCTTATCACAGCACATGCTGTCTGGCACCACTCAAGCTGGGTGGGCAGTATTTATTGGGATGTATCCCTGGGCATCCAACATCTGTACCTCCTTAGCTCTCTAGCTGACTGACCAGCACCCAGACTTACCACTGGGAGCTACCAGTCTTTTGCCTGGCTGGTTGCCAAGTTAGGAAGCAGAGTTTCTCTGCTTGAGAGTCTAATTGCCTAGCATCAATACCCTGTCTCTTCAAAGCAGCAAATGTCCAAGCATCACAGGTACCTCACTGTGCACTGCTCTGCTAGCACAGTTTGCTGGTGAGCTGTGTTCTGCTTGCATGGTTTGCCTCTTGTATGCACTTTGATTTCAGAAGCATTTCAGAATCTTTAGAAAATGTGGAAATGCATAATGTCAGTATTATTTTACTTAGTATGAAATTTTATTCATTGTAAAAAATGTGCATACAGAGCATAAAGTGCTGAGAGAGGCTAGATTTAGATGCATAAAGCCGGATAATTCCATGTGTAAGAGAAATACAAGTTATGGTTTTAAACTAAAAGAGGATAGATTTGGATTGGACAAAAGAAAGAAATTTTTATGATGGGGATGGTGAGGCACAGGAATGGGTTGTTCAGAGACAGTGTGGATGCCCCATCCATTCAAAGCCAGAATGGGACTTTGAGCAACCTTGCAAGTGGAAAGATGTCTCTTTTTATGGTAGGGTTGTGGGAGTAGGTGATATTTAAACTTCCAACCCGAACCCTTCTGTGATTCTACATGTGTGTGCATAGGAGACAGAATCGTGGTATAAGTACAGATGCCTCTGTGGTCCTGTGCTATTTTTCTATTTTTCTGATGCATAAAGTGAACACTGGATGCAATGAATTCAAATAACCAGTGTTGATATATTTTTTCAATGTGGCATTTAAACAACGTGATTCTACTAAAATGAGGTCTGACAAACAAAACAGTTGGTCAACAGAAATCCTCATCAGTTCCGTGTCACATTATTCCTCTGTCTTATGTAGTCCATTGATGTCAGATTCCTGGAAAGCCAAAAACACACACACACAGAAATTGGGAAGAGAAAAGGTAATCAATGCATAGGCTCTGCCAAAAGATTTGGCTCTGTGTATCCAATTTTATATTTTTCATATCTATATTATGTTACTGAAGTCTGATTCCTGGCTGCCTTGCACATCATTTGCATCTCTGCACTGTGATATAAAAGGCTTCCTCATTGATTGGGTAGCTTTTATATCTTCTTAGCATTCATGTTTCTTTGACATACATATCTATGCAAAATGCAAGGCTTTGGAGGATCCAGCCCTTGTAGTTCAAGCTTCATTACCACAAGGTAAGTCAAAACAGCACTCACACAGAATGTGGGAATGGGAAGTCATGGGGAGCGTTCAGCATCCTCTTGCCTGGCATCTGAACATTACTGAAGGCCAGACTAGACCTAAGCAGAACAAGTCAGAGTAGTCCCCAGCTCTGCTTCCCTGCGAGGCACTTGCCAGACAAGATCACTCCAGCTGAGCTGGGGAGGCTTGTCCCGTGCCCCGGCTTGCGTTCAGCGGGGAACGGTGGCGCTGATGGAGGAGTGCCAGGGTTAGCTGCCAGCTGGCTGCCGGAGGCGGCTCGGGATGAACGCTGCTTCCCATGGGTGCTGGGAGCTCTGCCCCGCACGGCTGTGCACAGGAGGAGCTTGCAGCAGCTGAGGATCTGGTCCTTCAAGTTAGAGGGGTTGGAATATGCATTAAGCATAAGGTGACATTTGGAGAGTCTCAAATCAGAGCATGGACGTTACTGAATTTAAAATGTAACTGCAATTTCCTGACTAATGCCAAGTCACTTTTATATTCATGCAGTGATTGTTCTCTTCTCTTTAAATAGCCATTTTGCCCAAAGGTGCAGCTGATATCTTTATGATAATGAAGGTATGTTATCCAGCACAGTACAGCTGAGGTCGTCGGTTGCTGCAAGGGCCACCTATGATCAGCTGTTCTTTTTGGTTCTCAGTTTATATCTTGCTTTTGTAGACTGCTTGTGATTTGCCTGTCCAAGAAAAGCGACTAAGAAAAAAAAAAAAAAGGAAAGAGGTGCACTGGAGGTTCAGTGTCATTGTCTTTTACTTCCTGTGGCTAAGCTGTATTATTTAATGTGGTGTCTCCAAGTTTCTGAGTCCTTTCAGATAACATGGACAGTCAAATTGCTTCAGTAGCCTTATACCTCTAGACTGCCTGATTCTTAACATCAAGGGCTTTCTGTGATGAAGTGCACAGGATATTATAAATAAGATATTCAACAAGAATGAGATAACAAAATGAACTCATATGTTTACTATTCATTCAAAATAAAAAAAAAATTGCACATAGTAACAGCCACAGAAATCACAGGCAAGCTTCCCAGCAGAGTAAGAGTATCCCTAGCCTGGGCATTTACTGCACTTAGGGTGAAGGTGTAGAGGATGTAGCTGTAGCTGCAGCCAGCACAGGTCTGTTCCTGGGTGGGTGCCCCTCTATCCCCTTTCACCAACAGGTTGAGGTTCTGCTGCTGCAGGGACCCTAATCCCTGAGTCCCCATGGGCAGAAGCTGCAGCATGCAGCATCACCTCCCCAGGCTTTAGCAGAGGCAAAACAGATGGGGGCTGGAGGGGCTTCACTCTTCCCAGCAGCCTGTCGCTTTAGGCTCCTGCCTGCTTTGCCTATGAGCCATCTGTAATGCCACCACTTACCTTTGCTTCTGCTAAGCACAAAAAAAAAGGTTAAATGAGAGGCTGGAGTAATTACAGGAGTGAATTGTTATGGCATAGGAATTTGTGCAAGTGATGTTGAGGCCCCAGTCAGGAAGAGCATTTTAAGTGACATACCTGCTAATTTGCCTGAAACTAGCCTGCTTATGAAAAAAAAAAGAAAAAAAAATGTACCGCTGCCTGCATGCAATGAAACCCAACTCAGCAGTTCCTAGAAAGCTTGGCTTGGAAGACAAGCACATTTGACATCCATATGTGAGAGGTGCACAGGAGTCTCAACAGGTAATATTTTGCTGTAACTCCTGGAATTCGTGTGCCTTTGTCATACCTCTTTGGAGCAGACCCTGCCAACCATCTGTGCTTTAAAGGGTGTATAGGGCCTGTAAACTGTGGTTACACTTGCAGCTTCTCTCCTTGCCCCATCTTTTTATCCATTTTTAGCTGTTCACAGTCTGGTATGTGATCAGGGCAGCTGCAATGAGTACCTTACTCATCTGTACTTTTCCCAATACAGGAGCCTTCAAGTGGTAGGTACTGATGCAGTAAAAATAACAATAGCAACGAGAAGTAGTATGATCAGTCATGGATTTAATAGGCAGGAATGGAGTGTGTATGTTTGGAAAGAGCACAGAGAAAGAGGGGAGAGAAGTTTGAGGGCCTCTAGGTGATAGAGCCCCAAGACTGATGCCTCAGCATTTCTAATTTACAGAGTTTGACAGAGAGATTCTGGCAGGTATTGAGTAATTTTATTTTAATATTTTTCCCTGCTATAAATAAGACTTGGTGTCTGATGGAATAATCACTAGAACTTGAGTAAACAACACGCCTACCAGTGAAAAGCTGTTTCTTCTGACGACTCAGTGCATATCTGGGTATTGCAACATGTGGTACATTTGGTATTTGTGCAATTCTGTTCTCCTTCTGGTTATTTTTACATGCATCTCCCTCTCTTTTTCTCTCCTGTGTACAGATGTTCGTATTCACCCCATGGAGCCTATGCCCAAAGCAAACTTGCCCTTGTGTTATTTACCTATCGACTACAGCATCTTCTGACTGCAAATGGAAGCCATGTGACTGCTAATGTAGTAGACCCTGGAGTAGTGAATACTGAGCTCTACAAGCATGTCTTTTGGGTTGTGAAAGTGGTCAAATGGATGACAGCCTGGCTATTTTTCAAGGTATTCCATTTTTAAAATCATTTTGTTGCTGTGCCCCTGCATTGTGAAAGCTGCAGTCAGCCTGGAGCTGAAGGTGTTTCAGAGTTTATAATACTGCAGAGTATTTATTGCATTTCTCTGTGCTGATGAGATGTATGAAATCAATGAAGACAGGCTTTCCAGCAAACAAACATTTATTTTAAATGGAGGGAGCAAGCTGTCAGAGCAGAGAAAGGGAATGCCTTTCACAGTCTGTGCCTCTGCACTGGTTATCTCTGCCCTGATCTATCCACGTGCTTCTGTGCATGCATGGGGGCAGGACATCATCCTAATATGGAGCCAGAATATGCAAAGTGTTCCTCAGAAATGACTTGTACATTCTCTTAAAGACAAGCAGACATGATCTGTCATGGTCTACATGTACGCAACATGTTGCAGAGAGGAGGGCAAAGGGAAGGGGAAAGTTGTGCAAAAGTGGCAATGGGAGGTGGCTGTGCTCCAGATGTGGAGTCCAGACACTTGTACTCAGGGAGATGGGACAGTTTTTAATTAGGTTTTTCATTCTAACACATACTTGTAATGGTACTTGATTTTTTACTATCCAATCTTGGTCTGCACTAGGAAAGAAAAAGTTGTTTAATAAAACTGATCCAGCAGTGGGGCCGACTCAGTTATGGGTAATGTTTTGTAGGGGTGTAAGTAGATTAAGCTGAAATCAGTTTAGCTGTGTAGGTGCAATCTCCTCATGCACACAGGCCTTTGAAGGGCTTGTGCTGAGAAAATGTACTGCTTACAGCTCTTTCAGAAAGTAGTTTTGGATTAAGTAAATGGAACCTTATTCCATTAGAGAAAATTAAATGTCCTAATTAAAATGAAGTATTTTACATCAAGAAGCATGTCCCACAAAGAAAATTAATTTTAAACTTTGATATGGAAATATCAGTTGCTTTCATTTCAGAAATGAACTGGAGGCTGGAAGAGCAACTGTAAAATAAGATGCAAACAAATAAACCCATATTTTAAAAAGAATAGTATCTTCTGAGTGCACCTTGAATATTGCAATAAAATTGCAATAAGAATGCTCATAATCTGTGATGCATTCTTAAATAAGCAGACTGCAGCTTTGCCAAGCCATGTACATTAAACTTGTTTTGCCTCTTGTGATTGCCATTTTAAATATCAGTCTCAAGTGGCAGTGTTTTTCACTGGACTTACTTCACCTTGCTAATATAAAAGTTTCATGTAGATTTTTATGTTGTGCTTAGAATTTCCTCTGGAGAGACAAAATTCTGACTAAATTCTTGCATCTGAGAGTGAGTTTCCAGTTTCTTGCTGTTTACAGCACTCAATTCCACACAGTTTTATTGATGTGCCCAGGAGACATTTTTGTATTATACTGGTGATGTTTAGACACTGAATTGGATGTCATTGAACATTTAAAATGATTTAACACAAGAGGGATTCCCATTCTTACAACTCTAACAGTCTTGTCACTGATAGTTCCTGATCACTTCTTTCTTCGTCTTCTTTGGATGAGATACTGCTCAGAAGAAATTCTGCCTTGAAATAGGTGACAGACAGACATACTGATCTGTATGGAACAGTGATGCCTATACTGCCTGAAAAGCGAAGGTATCAATTGCTTTCTCAGTCAGAATAACCTCAGGTTTAGATATCTGAATGCTTCAGTTATCAAGGTTGAGATTTTCACATTTTTGTCTAACACTCCATGTGTTTTCCCAAAAAAGCCAGAGGAGAGGGAAATTCCTACTATCTCTCTTCCCATCCTCCCTTGGACCTCTGAGCTACAGTTCCAACTTCTACTCTTTGCTTATTGCTTAGAATTTATCTGTGTGTTTGGGAGTGCTTCATCCCAGAGGCACACCCTGTTTGGCATCACAAGGAGATGTTTAGCTCTACAGCAAGCTCACATTGAAAGCCTGCCTGGCAAATTTATTAGTGCTCTGTTGGGGGCTGTAGTATTCAGCATTCAAGCCTGTGTGAGTCTTGTGTTGGTCTCGTGCATTAGGGTAAATTCCCCCTGGGAAAAGTAAGAAAGCAAGTAGAAGAAAATTCACTTGTCTGGTAATATTAGCTGATAGTTGGTAGTATGGATTTTTTTCTCCCCTGGAATTTTGTTCCTGAGCACTTATATGAATCTTCCTTCTAGGATTATGGCAGTAATGCAGTGAAAATGAGGTGATAGCTCTCTAATCACATTGACTTAACAAACTATTGTCACCCTGAAGTATTCCAGAGTGGGTTCTAAATGTGGAAATTGCTTCACTCACTGGAACACGGCAACTCTTGAGAGCCTGCACAGCCCAGAGAGCTTCAGTGACGAAATGCATCACATCTCATTCCTTCAGGAAAGGGTCAACATCTTGTTTGATTTAATTCCAAATTAAAGTGGCAAAGCCCCCACTATTTTTCAATGCATTTCTGCCAGCACTGGTTCCAGTTATGCTCAAGTCAAATACCTCTTAGGGATTGCAGCCTGGCCCCCACTTTCACTGAGGCAGCTCAGTGTGGCAGACAAGGCTGGTGGCTCAACATCCACCTTGGAGCTGCCTCAAGACATTTAGGTACTTAAACAAATAGACCTACAGTCTTGTAAATAGGCCATTATACGTATGCATAATTTAAAGTATGAACAGCTTGATTTTCTTAAAACTGCAAAACATTATATTCCACACTTTATATGTGGCTCAGAAAAGTCTTGGCCAAATCACAAGTTGCAGTGAGAGGAATTCCTGTAGAAATAAGATAGGCCACACTAAAGGTTCTGGTGACAGTCATAAAATTTGTGAAATTGATGCCTGCCCTTTAGAAGTGATGGTTTCATTCTTTCTCAGCTCAATTCTTTCTTAAAAAAGTTATTGTCTGCTGTGATACTCTAAATTTGCACTTTGCAAATGTTTTCTCTGTATTTCTCATAAACATGGACTGCACCTGTCACATAAGAGATAAATTATGTTTATTCCTAAAAAAATTATTTCTATCCCTATGACTCTCGGTAAATAAAGCCTGATGAGCTGACCCAGTCCTCTGCAGATTGTAGTCAAGTATGTTATCCCTTCGTGATTTTTAACATAAATTCATCTTCTTTTGAAGAGATAAAGTCCAAACTAATAAACACTAACTAAATAATGAGATAGTAATAACATAAAAACTCACTCATTGGGCATCAAATTGCAATTTAGCTTAGTGTGCAACACACCAGCTTTAGCATTGGGTACCATGCAAACTGGGAACCAGGAACTACCATTTCCCTCCCAAGTATTTCTGCATCTGCAGCAGATACTGAATATTCATTCTTAAGCCAGATGGTCTCTGCTTGTGATACAATTAAAATGCCTTAGAGCAAAACAAAAAAGTTGACTCTCATTAATGTCCAACAACAGGGACTGTTCTGCTTCGTATGACTTCATTATGGCATCAAAGTAGAGACATTTGACAGATAGAGGTGTTGTAAATTTCCCCAAAACCTTGTTCATGACAAGCTTGGTGAACATGTCATTACCAGATAGAGAGTATTTGGTCCTTTCAGCCGGCTCAGATTGGAATTTAGGAAGGCATTGTGGAAAGAAGGCTTTGCATCAGATCCTGTCTCAGCTGTCATTTCCAAAGACATAGTGCCACATAAGTGATTATTGACTGACAAACTGAAAATGAGTAGGATTAGTGGCCCTGGCAGCCTGTAAAAATGAAGGCAAAGGCATCAGAAACACGGGCTAGATAGACATCAGCTGATATAAACTAATCCGTTTCCTTCACCTTGTCAAAATAGGCTTAACATTAGCGTAATTTTCCTATAACATTTTTCAGAAAATGCTTCCAGTCTATAAGCACGTCTAGAAAACAAGATCTAAAGGACCTGGATTCATCATTCATGCCAGAGGACACAGTCATGCAGGTCTTCCTGCAGCATTTCTTATTCAAACTGTCCCTTTGGCACCATGAATATAGTAAATTTACTTCATCCTACCCCCCAGGTGTCAGAAGACAAACACATCACCACACAATAACACCAGCTGTAGAGAATGAGAGTAATTAAATCCCACAGCTGAAAGCAGCAATTCATCAGCATCAACATCTTCTGTGCAAGAGAGTGTGTGGTCCTCACATAAAGCTAATCTGGGCCTTTCTCACAAAATGAAAACTCACAGAAACGTATAATTTGCGGCTAATTTTTACAAAAGGTTTTTCTGATCAAAAACACAGAGAAGAAAACAGTCTGCTTGAATCCAGTAACTGGTCTTTTAGCAGATACCATTTTTGTACACACTGGTACAGGGATTTAAGCGTTCAGAGCCATAGATGTCTTTTTTCCTTTCTATTAAGTGTTTTATTATTTGTACAGCTATAGAAGGATTCTAAGGGAAAAGATAAAGGGACTGGCCTGAGAAGGCTAGTGAATAATCTACTATTAAGTTCACAAATTCTGGTGATCTGGGGTTTTTTCTTGCATGTGAACCCCTGAATTTGGTTAATTACCCAGGTCCTGCCCGTTATGGGGTAAGTGGATGGAGCTTGGCTGCTTTATTTATTGTGACTGCTGCCCAAAACCCTGTGTGTGTCTGTTCAAAGTCAGCTCAGACCCCTCTAAGGCAGGCTGGCCCTCAGTGCATACATAAATAGCACGGGACCTGAGACTCCCCTGCATCCCAAGATACCCCTATTTTTCTGCATGTTTTCAAAGGTCTAAGTGGTTAAAATATTTATTTGAGGAGACACATTGAGAGTTGTGACAGGGTGCTTTGATGGCAGGAAAATGAAGGATTCGTGTTGCTTGTCTCAGGGTATGGTGTGCAAAGGATTTTATGGTTGCTGCACAGGACAGCACAAAATGGCTGGGACTGTGTCACAGTGCATCACAGGGAGTCAGGGATGTTGAAGCTCTTGTTTATAACTTACTTGGAGCAGCTGCTGGTGTGATTTATCCCCAAACCACACCCAATCTTCCTCTTGAAGGCTGCCAGTTGGAACAGGCTGAAACACAGCCATGGAGCAAGCAAAAAATGAAGTAGTGTGCACAGCATCTCACGTCCTGTGCTGCAATTTTTAGTTATTTAATTAAAAGAAGCCCTTCTTCTTTTATTTTTTTTTCCTTCTGATAGTGTGAAATGAGAAGATTGTCTGATTGTCTTCCATCTTTCAAAATTGTTCACAGGGCAGGAAAACTGTCTCCATGTCTAATATTGCCTGCAGGATTCACTCTTTTTAGCCCAGGAAATGGTCTAAAGGAAAACAGGTTAAAACTACACCGTGCACTGTGAGAAAACCCATGCTTGCCCTGTGTGAAATTGTTTTGAAGTAGTAAGCAATTGAAATGTCAGAAGCTATGTGTCCTACTTTGAAAGAAAGGGTTTATCCCTAATTCTGGTGTGGTAGAAGATTGCTGATTTAACCTGGCAGCCCAGGAAGATTGTTTCATTTTATGTGAAAGCATTTAAATTTGTATCCAAAAGAGTGAGAAAAATAGTCCCTCCATTGCTCTGCTGGGGTGAGAGCAAGTAAACAGTTAAGAAATTGTGAAAATATGTGAGCCTAACCAGTGTTAGCACATCAGCACCTATCCCTGTGTTCTGTAACTGGTTTCATATTCAGAAACCGCAGAGTTAGTTAGGAAAGACATTTTCCATCAATCAATTTATTCCTTGCAGTACTTTCCTAAGAATTCGATTAATACCTTGGTGTGGTAATCTATTCCCAGTCAGGTTTGTTGGAAATGGAGAAAACACAAAAAAGGAGGATCATTTTGCTGTGGATCAAACACATATCAGGGACTCTAGGCTGATTCCTCTCAATTTAAAATAAGGTCTTCTTGATGCCTCTAACGTAAAGGTCTCAAAAAAGAGGCTGAAATATTGGGAAATTCGAGAATCTTGAAATTTCCACTAGATCATTATCACAATCTTTTAAATTACAGCTTATAGCATCACACTATAGTTCTTCCTCATGCATCAGAGAAGTACTAAGTTGATCACCGTGTGCTTAAAATTCTGTTTTCTTCTAGTCATGTAGTATAATGCCACTTGGAAACTTGAAACCACTGGCACCAGCATAGAAAGCAGCCACTAATCTTTCTCATTTCTCAAAAGAGAGAGGAAACAACCCCTGCCCAAATGAAATGACCCATTCAGCAAGGGTAGGAAAGGGAGTGGCAGGCAGCTTCTGTCTTCCATGTGAATGAGTTGTAAAATAGAGTTAGGGAGAAAGACCACTGACTTCCCTTGGAAAATCCTCCAAATGAGCTTATGGGTGAGCACCAGTTTGGAATTAAAATAAAAAGATGCAGAGGAGTAGGTTATGGAGAGTGCATATTCAGGTATATTTTATAGATATATTCATATATTGGCATAATCATATATATGTATATGGTCTATCTAAATTCCTCATTGCTTTGCTATTTGTGAGTTATGCGTCCCTAACAAAAAAATTTGTGTTGCACAGCCCCATCACCTAAAGACCCAACTCACTACAGTAAAATATAATTTTAGGAGATTTTGGAGATCTACAGGCCCTCCTTTCCCCCTCTCTGAGTATGACAGTCTGTAAGTTACCAGTAATTGAAGGAGACTGCAAAACTTTTCAGTGTGAAATAGGGAAATTCTTCCATGAACAACAAACACAATTTTTGATCGCTTTCCTGAGTTTTCGAAGGTTGACATAAAATGTCAGGTTCTATCAAAAAGCTGAAAACATCCCCTTTTCTAGAGGTCTAAGGCATTTTTGCCTGGAAGTCACCTCTGACAGGTCTTCTGGTTCATAAATGTCTGCAATATGAATGCCAGCATCAGAGGTGTGATTTCCTCATGGTCACTGCTACTACAGGACCTGTCTTATTCTAAGATAAATATCTACAGTTTAGCAGCTGAATTAAGTCCTTCAAGTGTCAGTTTATCCCTGTGAATGACCAAGGGGTCCTCTGGTGACTAGCTCAGCTGTAGATGTATAAAGTTGATTAAGATTAATCCTTTTCCAAAAGAGCACAATGTTAATTTTCTAGTTTTGGGGTTTTTTTTAAATGAACTGAAGATGGTAGAATTTTGGCTATGCACAGGAGAGAATAGGAAGTGTAAAGGTTTGTTCTTAGATCTGGGGTACAAATAATCAGCTATAAGCTGATTTTGGAAATGGCAGGCTCTCAGGTGTTAGACCATTTCCCGTATAAGTGGGAAATGTGCTTGTGGGCAGCTACAGATGAGGAAATCCCAGTTACTTATGAAATGTATTTCTCATATATGTTTATAATCTATTGTGTGCCTTCACTACAGCAGCCCTGGGTGAGGAAATCCCAGTTACTTATGAAATGTATTTCTCATAAGTGTTTACAACTCATGGTGTGCCTCCACAGTTTATCACGCAGATATCGCCGTGCATTTACATGAGTAGTTATGTGTACTCCCTCTGTGCATTTACAATAGCCTAATGTTTGTAGCAAGAGAGAACTGTGGGAAGCAAGCACCATCTACTATTTGAGGATGAACTGGAAACAGTGAACACAGGTTTTTTTAATAAAACAGGATCACCCAATTTGTGAGTTATGAAAACTTTTAATTCAGAAGTCACATGAGTAGCTCTGGGCTCAGTAATGATTATAATGACCATAATAATTATGATTGCAAGCCACAAATTTCTGTGTTGCATTTTAGAAAGACTACTGACATACTGTGAGGTGACGTTTGTGTGGTTCTTTTTGTTCTCATTATGTTCTGAGCGGAATACTTGGGATTTGGTGGATTTTAATAGGTAAAGACAAGAAGGGACTTTTGTTTAGTGCCTCTAGTTCCCGTTTTTCTAGAAGGAACCTGATCCTAGATGTGGCACAAGCACATCATTAATACAATCTCTCAAGAGCTAGTGGTTTGTGTACATTATTACTTCTGTTTAAATTGTGTTTGTGAATCTCTTCAGGGCAAAGGACTACATCTGTGTGGTGCCATCTCAGTGCTGGGGAAAGGGGAAGTAACCACAGGGGTTATGTTGCCACAGACCAGGCACTCTGCAGGAAATACAGAATATATGCAGAAGAGGATTTGGATGAAACCAGAGCAATGTGCAATACAACAAGAATGAACTTGGACAGCTTATCAGAGATGGGATTTATAATGGTATTATTTGGCCCTATCATGCTGACCTACTTTTCTGTCACTGGAATAGGAAGGAGGTGCTGTTGCTGGTCCTAGGCTCAGGCACCATCTGAAAAACTGAGTTGTTCCCTATTTCTCTTAATTGTTCATCAAAATCATGGAGCTAGCCACCACCAACTTAGAAGCTTAACTTACTGTCTTATCACTATTTTACCAACATAGTATATATGTTACTTTTGAATGAATAGCCGGGACCAGAGTTGGTGCCTTGTGCCTGGCATTCCTGTTTTCCCAGGGCTTTGCTGTGAGAGGCACTGTGAGCCCCAGCCCAGCCATGTCACCTCCCTGCAGCAGAATCAGTATGCTGAGGCTGGCTGAGTCTCAGGAAGAGACTTACTCACTATTTTTGCCTGCCAAGCTTAAGATGCAAAATTCAGTCTTCCACAGTCTGTCACTTGTCATATTCTATCCTAAGATGATTAAAAAAATGTAGAAATAGAAAAGCTGTCTTGTTGTTTTGGGAGCTCAGAGTGTTGAAAACAAACTTACACTGACTGTGAGTATATTTGGGTGCCTCCCACCTGGAGTGCTGCATCCAGCTCTGGGCTCCCCAGCACAGGAAGTGCATTGAGCTGTTGGAACACGTTCAGAGGAGGGATACCAAGAAGATTAAATGGATGGGGCATGTCTCCTACAAGGAAAGGCAAAGACAATTAGGATAGTTCAGCCTGGAAAAGAGAAAACCTCATGGTGACCTAACTGTATCTGAAGTGATCTTACAAGAAAGACAGACAGAGACTTTATTTTTACAAGGACAGGTAGGGACAGGACAAGGGGAAATGAGTGCATTTAGATTAGATATTTGGAACATTTTCTTTACTGTGAGGGTGGTGACATGCTGGAACAAGTTGCCCAGAGAATTTGTGGGTGCCTCATCCCTGGAAGTGTTCAAAGCCAGGCTGAATGGCACTCTGAGTAACCTGGGATAGAGGAAGGTGTCCCAGCCCATGGAAGTTGTGTTGGAACTAGGTCATCTTTTAGATCTCTTCCAACCCAAACTGTTTTTTGATTCTAAAAATTATGTAGGAAGGACACTATGAGACAGTATACTAGTTTTTTTCTGTCAGGGCTGTACATTGTCCAGTTACAAAAGTTATTTTTGTGACTGCCCAAGCTGTGAATGTAGTCTGGTAATTTTTCAGAGAGTTCAGTTATCACAATTCCCATGCATCACAACCAGTAACAAGAACTTAAGTCCCCATGTTCCTTTGCACATGAAATTATGACTTCCATCATCATGAAGTTTGTGGTACTTCATCAGTGGCTTTATGCAAGTGTAGCTGATCAGAACCTGCTAAAGAAGTAAATAAGATCTGAACATAAAAGCATCCAGGTCCGAATCTTACTGCATATTCTTCTACCAAGGATTATCTGATTTGATTTCATATCCTCTGTGTGAAGTACTGTTCTTTTGTAAAGCATGTAAGACATGTCTGATCCTGCTCCTTAGAGGTTCTCCTTGATCTGGGGCTGGCCTTTTATTTTTCTTGCCTGGTTTAGGTTTGTGGCACATGTGTCCTATTTTATATGCCTGTTATCTCGGGAAGTGGATTAAGGCTGGCACAGATACACTGAACCCTAATCGCTTTAGAGGGCCTGCAAATCTCCAGAGGTAGTAAGTACTTCAAATGTTTATATTACTAGGTTCAGCTGATGTTGCTTGAAATCCATTCAAGAAGATCTGGAAGACAGAAAACAGGGCATTTTGCATAGGGGTTTTTTTAATTACCCTGTTAATATTATTCTGTATACACTTAATGCTCAGTTTTAATTTTGGTGGGTTTTTTTCTCCTCATTTTAAGGCAAGCCTCAAGCACTATTTTCACTAAATAGAAAAAAATAGATCCATAAAATAGATCCATAACCCGATATCTTGGCTGTACAACTTCTCCCATGAGAGCTTTGACCCACTTGTTATAGTTCTAGGTTAAAGGCAGATTGCTGGTGTCATTATTTCCAGCTTTTTGAGAAAGTGATAAAATATGAAATGTGTTTGTGCTCAGGTACCTGGATTTGTCATCTCCAGGTCACTACTCAGTGGTTTACTCAGAGGAGCCAAGGGAATTATAAAGTACCTCCAGTGCTCAGAAGCAGCTCTTGTACATTTGATGTACGATCTGTCACACGCTCTCCTGGTTGGAAAGAAAGAATTTGCAGTATTAGAGCCATTAGGCTTCGTAGATGTGAGCAGGTGCCATCACGTCAAAGTTGGAACCAGTGCTGTCATTCTTACCATAAAGATGACACCTTTTGTGAGCTGGTTTCAATTTGACTCTGTAGAATATCTCAGCAATTTTTTTCTTCTTTTTATTGTCAATTTATATCATGATATCTAGCAATATTCTCTAATCAAGCAGGAGTAAGAATGCTTTTAGGGAAATAATTTACTCAACACAAGAATAAATTAAAGTGAAGTGACTACAAATCTATTTACTTTGAGAAACTGATAAAGAAATAACAAAAAAGAAGGAACATGTTTCTAATCTTTGGAATCATACTCAGGATGGCTTCCACAGTGTGGCAGCTAGAAGAAGAGTGTTGTTTTTATGATGGAGTTTAAATTGGTTTTGGAGAAGAAGATCAGCTGATAGTTTATCTGCAAAATTAGATCAGAGATGTCTCAAGACAAGTTGTTGCTTCTGAATTATTTTTGTATTTGGAATACTTTTTTAGGTTGTTTTTTTTGCCCCAGGTTTACCTGTGTTGCTCCCATGCTGAAAAGAAAAAAGGAAGGCAGTATAAGTGTACAAATGTGAAGATTTTCCAAGAAACGTCCATTTTGATTTTGAATTTGTTGAGTACCTAGCAAATTCTTCTTTAGGAAAACCTTTGGTGAAGATGTGCCATTTTTTGCACTCACCTCTATCCTTGCCTTTCTTGACAGTAGTTCTTCCAGTTTGCTGATGAACTGTGTTGAACTGTCCAACAGTCTTGTCCTTGCTTTTGGTTACAGGAGAAAAAGGGAAGGAAAGTCATTACATTCCTCTTTTGTGATGTCAGCTCTCCTGGACCTTAATTGATATTTTCACTGCTACTTGCTGTATTTTTCTTATGGAGAAATTATAATACATTCTTTAAAATTAAAAAAAAAGAAGTATTTTTCTTATTTTGTTTTTTGGTTTGTTTTCTGAAATTGTGGTCTTTTTAATTTAAACCATGATGTGATATTATAGGGAGGTCAAAACAGAGTGCTTGATCTTTCTTGGGTGGGTCTTTCAAATCAGAGCAATAGACTTGCTGCAGACTACTGGTCATAGATCTGTTATGAGAGCTAAAATGTGTCAGTCCTCCAAAAGACTGAGTACAAGCTCGCCCCCTGATATGAATGACTGTCTAGATTTCAAAATAAATCCTTTGGATTATACAGAAAATTTGAACTGTCAAAAAATAAATGGTGTGGTGAACTGAAACATAGGTCTCAAGACACCCGCAATTTAGCTGTATTTCAGTAATCTCTCATTCACCTTTCATTGCTGTCAGCAGCCTGTAGGGTTTCTCTTATATTTATGATGGAAATATCTGTCAATGAATCATGTCACTGAGATGCATGCATGTTTTGCCACTTGAAGGAATTATTAAACACTCCGTAGTTTCTGTGGTAAACACCACATTGCTGGGTCATTTGTACTACCAGGTATTTCTTCATGTAAGCATCTTTCTTGCATAGAAAATTCTTTAGTTTTATGAGTGGTAGGTGGAAGGTATTTTTGTTAAGCAGGTGCATATAATTTTATTTCATGTTTTTACATGTTTTCACTATCAACTAGTATTTCTGTAAAACTTTGGATGACAGTAGGTATTTATTAACAAAATTTTGCAAGTATTAATATGGTTACTTAGTGCCTTTATCACAAAAATAGAAGTACTTAAAATCCAGGAGACTGGAGTAACTCATGTTTTGGAGTCCCTTTCCTGAAATTTGTGGAGATTAAATAATTTTCATGTTAAAATATTACTTACTTTCAAGTATAGAACTTTTTAATATACAAAATTATCTTAATAAAATGTAATTTCCTTTTAAATAATATACTAACCAAAAATGTAACCTACTGTAGGTTTATAAATTAAACAGATATTACTAAGTTGTTTTCAATAATATTCTTCCACTCTTAACCTTACTCATCAGCAGTACCTAGGAATTTTTAGGAAGGATAAATAAATAACCCTAACAAAATGCAAAGGACTGAATATTTTGGGAGACTGCAAGCTTCTTTCAGTTTGATCTGCTGTTTGTTATTGTTATTGTAGATTATGGATGAGAATATCTGCAATTGTCCTCCAGTTAATATACTTTTGAATTAGAAGGAGGGGCAGAGGTACAGAGCAGCTGGCTAGTGGTCAGTTAACCTCCACTGAAAATGTTCAAAACACTCTTCAGTGGGGCTCCTTAGTGATGAAATACGTAGGGCTGGCTTTGCTGACAACTCGTGGAATGAGATCGATGATTGTAACCTTTTCTCTAAATTAAACTGGAAAACCAGACGCCAGCAGGCTGTATGCTCAGAGCTTTGGACGAGCAGCTCCTTTCTTGCTCATCATCCCATAAATACATTTTTAATGTTTATTTTTAAATTATGTGAATATATTCTGGGCTATGCTCTCATCTCCATTTCATTGAGCCTACTTCATTGTTTATAGTTTTGAAGAAGTTATATTTGTACTTATTTAATGTAGCAGCAGTTAGTTCCAGCCAGAGTACTATCTGAATTGTGTTTTCTTTTCAACACAAAAGTAAGCTTTATGAGATTGAGCAGCTGGCTACTACTTGCAAATGAGGTGTACGCTGAGAAAATTTTCAATCTTATTTTATGATTTCTCATACTTGCCTAAAGAAATGGGAAAAAATACCCTGGGTAAGGTCTTTGGAAATGAGTTTATATTTTCAGGAAAGGAGTTCAAGAGCATACTTGGCTCAGGTATCTATTTTCCCTTAGACAAACATGTTGTGTAAAGGTGTGTTACCTTAGTGCTATTTTCTCCCTGGATTTCTTTTTGTGGTTATGTTTGTTGTTTGGCATGCTTTTTTTCTGCTGTGGTTGTCTGAAAATATTTGTAAATTCTTCTTAATATTAATTTAGACTAGGAGACGAATCTCCCTGATTTTTCAAGAGCCAAGCTGCTTTTCCTCATTTTATTACATTAGTAATTAAAAATGATTGCTGTTTTCTTATGCAGAACTATAGCAAGACACCCAAATATGTTTTTAGTCACAGCTGGGCATTTATTCTTCTGAAAATGTGTCCCTCCTATCAGGTGCTGCTGGTAACTGTTGTCAGATGTTCAAGTAGCTGTGCTCTGATGGCAGGCATGATGTTGTTTCCATTCATTTTCTAAGCAAGGACCAGATGTTTGTTCTAGGCTAAGCAGAATTGATTTGCAGTTAAAACCTCAAGTAAAGGAGTATCATATCAGACTGTAAACCAGCCATGTCTCAAGCCGCATGTGAGTAAAAAAGAAAAATGTGAGATCCAGTGACAATCATCTCCTTCACTGCCCTGTACATCTTGGATATTTATTTATGCAAGTGAAGAACAGATGTGTTGTTCTCTCCCCTGTGTTAACAAATGAGAATTCAGGTTTGTACCTTGGACTGTTTCATGATTTTCTCTTGCTCTACACAGGGATAATGACAAAAACAAGGCAAACAGCTATATTTAGAGAATTAGGCCAATAGGATTTCATTGGTTCTCTGTAGGAGCCAGTGATAAATCTGTCTCTTTGGTACACTTCAGTAAGCCCTGAGGCACACCACCTCCAGCTCTGGCCATTTCATGTCCTTCCAGCTGCTCTCAGCAGTAAACCATTGCAGGCAGAAAAAGCAATGGGGAAAACTTTAAAAAATTGAATTTCATCAGAGTTATACTGGAACTTTAAGAGGTGAGATCTTGATCATTCGGTAACAAAAAATGTCTTATGCAAGAAAGAGCTTTGCATTGAATCCTATGGCTACAGTGCTCTGGTAATAGTCATGCCACTGCCAGTAGCTGGACTTATGCATCAGAAGCCTAGCTTTTACATTTTATTCCAGTTTTCATCAATATATTCACACTAACCTTTAATATATCCACAGTGTAACAGGCAGGAAAAATTACACTGAGACTAAGGAACTGAGACAAATACTGCTGAAGAAATTTTAAATAACGTGCAGTTTTCTAGTGGGCATTGATTCATGTGCTTCATGGTGTCAATAATTGTTTGTGAATTGCAGTAATTTTTTTTTCCTCTGAACAGAGCATTACTCCTGAAATACCGTCATTACCTATTGATTAGCTCTGTAGTTATTTTCATGCCTCAGTAGTGCCAGTAAAAAAATGAGTAACACCTATTTTACACCAGTGTGTAAGATCTGTACATTGTTCATCAAGAAGTGAAAGGAGTATTTTTTTTATTTTTTTTTTTTAATTGCAGAGACCGCATTGACATTTTCAGTAGTCATACGTCTCAGGATAAGTGGGAAAGTCTAAAAGGCTCATTTGGGCTTTTAAGTTGTTTTTTTTTTTTTATCAGGGCATTGTAAATGTTCCGCTGTATCAGGACAAGAGTGCAATAAGAAGGACATATTTGTCACTGTTTAGTGCTAATGTAATTTCCTTTTTTCCCTACTGTACATCTCTCCATTTAATCTCAATTGTTGGTAATGTGCTACTTTTTGATTAAATGATGAGAGCTGAAATTCACCAAGGAGAAAATAATTAAAACTATTTGTTTCACAGACTGTCAGCAGCTATTAGGGAAATTAAATGTATTCTTCCCTGAATCATGTTACAGGCTTTGCAAAGTTCACAATCAGTTCGAATCATCTTTTATTGAACACAGATTTAAAAGCAAAGGTCAGTTATGTTCTGGACACTAGGGAGTTTATGCAATTGATAAACCCAGACATTTAGATTATTTTTATATAAAAATTGTTCTGCTCGGAAACCCTCGCCTTTTGACTATGGAAGCCTTATAAGCTCATCAGCTCAGCAGATTTGCATTGTAAAGGGGGCTCTGCAGCTTGTCCCCCCAGCTGCAGGAGTGTCCCATGCCCTGGCAAGGGCCAAGCAGCCGTCGGGGTTGTGGCTGGGCTGGTGGCCAGGGCCAGCCCCACTCACAATCCTTTACTGCAGCCCCACGTGTCCAGCAGTGAAACATCCCGTCATACCACTCCTTTGCTTCAAAGAGGGGCTGTCTGACCTGCTCCAGGGGGATTGGCACTGCTTGTGGACCCACCACTTCTCCTGACACATCAGATTTGGCTGGGTCGATGTATTGACAAGGTTTCACCCAGTATTTTCCTCTCCTTTTTCTACGATGATAAAGTTTGGGCTCGCTCCTTTGTTTGCACCACAGATTGTAAATACCATCTACCCCAAGAGCTCATGCTCTGAAGTCTGCTTTTTACCCCTTTTTGGTTTCTGAAGGGGCTTGGTGACATGGATGGGTGATCCGAGGAGGACAAGCGTTGGTGCTGCAGTGGGAAATCCTCCTACCCTGAGCCCCTTCCTCCTCCACATGGTGCACATATTCCAGAAAGGGATCTGGGCCAGCGGGGCTAGTGGCACACTGATGTAGCAGCCACACTCAGTGAGCTTGCAGTGAGGGCCTGGCAAGAGGCATTTAAGAATTCATGAGGAAAGGGGAATGAAAAAGCACTGGGACTGTCCATGAGATTGTTGTGGGGCACAATGAAAAGGCAGGTGGAGAAATGGATGAAAGTTTTGTCTGCAGACATGCTTTGCATACCACATAGAGAAACAGAAACTAATCTTGATTGGAACAATTCAATTCCACTGTGAAGTACATGTTAAATAACAATAGGCGGCTGCAGAGCTGTGCAGACTTGCAGGTGAAGAGCAGAATTTTAAACAAGCGGCTGTGCAGGCAGGAGAGGCAGAGGGGAGGGCTGGGATAGAACCCAGCACTGGTGTTTGAGCTCTGCTCAGACCTCAGCCTGTGCTTTTAGGAGTTAAAAGCAGTTGCTTGAACCTTAGCACAGTTCTGCATTAATTCAGCTGGGATTTTTTCTGGGAAGCAGAAGTTTAATCATCTGGAGCTTTGCTGCTTGCAGTGTATCACCTCAAGTGAGCAAGTGAGCAGGGACAGAGGGGGCTCATTGATTGAACTATCATGGCCAAAGGATGTGTGTGGCAAAACGACACTACCAAAGAGCATAGTTCAATACTGAGCTTTCTAAATAAAGTGAATTATTTCAGCACCGGATGAATCAGTACAATGTATTCATCAAACCACAAAGCTTCACAGTATTTTCTAAACAACTGGTCTAACCTTTATGTCAAAAAGCCCTGTGAATTCCAGTGCAACAGGAACTCTCCTGGGGAGCTTAATGAAAAGGTTAATTCTCACTGTTTTAATTTGTCTGCCAATAGTTCTCCAAGAGCAAGTCTCTGTCCTGGCCATGGCTACCTAAGCCCTGAATTAGCCTAGTATCAAAGCCCTAGTCAGAAACTCTGCAGAGACAGGAGTTACCTGAAGAGGAAAGAAAAGGAATAAGAAAACTTTCAGGAAGATTGTTGGAATTTTTAACATTCATGCCACGCAACCTCTCTTTTTGTTGTGTTTTTTCTTTCTTTAAATTTTTAAAAATAGCTTTCTTGGGGAAGATGTTTCGTGTAAAAGGAATTAAATGGTTTTCTCCTTTCCAGTTTTTCATTGTCCTGTTTCAGTTAATGAGATTTGATCATTCACTATGGATTTTTGGAATTTGAACCAATTCTTCCTCCAACAAAAGCTGGGGCAGTGTGGTCATTCACACAGGAATGGGGTAGGCTGTGTAACCTATAGAGCAATGTGACACCTCTGCTGTGATTCTGTCATCCGGAAAAGGAACCAAGAACCTGGCAAGGACCACATCTATCACCAAATCCAATCCTGCCTTTTGCAATGGATACACTTTTTTTTTTTTTATTCCATCCTCCTTAATGAAGGTTTACAAAAAATCCTCAGAAATAAGCCTAGGTATCAAATTTGATACCTCCAGTGGATAGTAGATCTGGGTTTTTCTATTTACCAGTAGTTAACAATTTTGCATGCATGCCATTTCATGCTTTCCTTTATCAGTTCCACTGGCAAGAACTGATGCTTGTCTTTCCTTTTGAGCCCCTGCAAATGAATAGCTGTATCACCTCTCCACAGGCTTATATCCCTCTCTGCATTATGAGTACCAGCTTGCCCTTCTTTCAGACCATTTAGCTGATTAAATGTGATGAGCTTAAACTCTTGAGTAATTGTTTTCAAGATGAAAGTTTTTTGCTTCCATTTCAAACCTTGGGAATCGTTTGTGTGGCTGAGGGTCTGCGTGTTTTCTCTCTGTCTAATGAGATCTGCAGTTAAAGATATGGTGCCTCAAATCTTCTCTGTCATAGTTTTAGAGACTAATCTCATTTAAATCAGTGGCACTCTTTGCCAGTCTAAAGTTATACATGTTCTTTGGGTCTCTTCTGAATTTAAGTCATCAATAGATTCCTTTGCAGATAGTGAAGAGCCCTGAGGTTGATTGATTTAAACAAAAGGATTTAAGTTACAGAGCTTAAATTCACTTTCAGCCTATACAACAAAAAGCTTGATTTGAATAATCTGATTCAGTCCTCCTTTACATTTGCATTTTTAGTTATTTTGTTAAAAACAAGTTGATCTGGTGGGTTAATAAGCATTCAGATATGTCAATTTGCAATTGAATGTGGCCCTTGCAATTGAATGTAGCCTTTGCCTTTAAACTTAGAACTTCTCTTGGGTAACAAAGGATGAGCTTTACAGACAGCTCCATAACGGTATAGTTTCAGAATCTAGCCTTTATTGCATGACTTTAGCAATCTGATAGCATTGTGATAGAAAATGGGAAATGGTAGTTTTGTTTACAAGATGACTTTTCTTTTTTAAAATTTATTTTTACAAGCTGCTTCCTGATAAAATAGAGTTTAATTAAAATGAAGAGAACTGTAGTTTTTCAAGGCTTTTATTACTTGAACAGAAAAGGCCTGAAGTTATTGGGCAAAATCAAGGTTGTAAAACCTGTAATTACTTATTTGAACTAACTTTCTCTTAAAAAGATACAATTAGAAAATCTGAGCCACTCTCACCTAATTCTAGACTTCCGCTAAAATAACTATAGAAAATAAGTCTGGTCTTCCTGCTTTCCATCTTCATGGTATTTTACTAGGGACAGATATAAATTAATGTTCTTTTTTATATCTTTTTAGTTTATCATTCAAGATTAAACGATGAAATTGACAGCAACTGGAATAACGTGAAACAAATTCCCAGAAAAAGATTCCTTCCCTGCCCACCACTTTGATCTGCCTTCCAGTTTTGACTTTCTCCTGTCACTCTGGGGAGTACTGTGAACTTTGTGTGGGGCAGACCCATCAGCAGCACATATTACAGCCCAGCTAGCATGCCACTGCAATGTAGAGCTAAGAAATTTGGGGGAAAGTGTACTTTTGCTTTCATCTCTCCCATCTTCCCAGACATATTTTCATCTTGCATGCTATTAATGCATAGATGTAGCACCCTGTAGTCATTTTGAGTTAATTTGTGCAACTCCCTAGTTCTGGTCCTCATCTTTGTCAGTGCAGGCAGATGGCCTGCCTGACTCCTGGGGCAGAATTGTTCTCTGCTGACCTTACCTGGTGATCCAGGAAAGGATTTGCACTTTCACACCTTCACTGGCTGTTTTCAGGAGGTGCTTCCAGTGGGAAAGGTAGGAAACCAAGGCTGGCAGCAACCCTCTCCCAGCCCTCCTCCACCTGGATGAGCCCACAGCTGGAAATAGTCCTGCTGCTGTTTGGGGTGCAAAATGGGAGTTGTAGCACTTTGAAACAGAATAGGCTGTGAAATAGCTGCTGGCTTAGGTAATTTTGGGTTATTTTATTTTGTCTGTGTTCTGTACAGTCCTTTTTTTGCTTTTTGATCTCATCATACTTCATAAAGGCTTTCTATATTGTGGTTTTCTTTTAAATATTTAGGAGTTCCATGCCCATCCTGCATTCTTATAATAATTAAAAAACAAATAAGTCATTATGAAAAAGTTGTGAAGTGAGAGATGTGCGAGTTTCTATTTTCTAACAAGGGAAAACAAGATACATGATTTGTCAATTATTAAACAGTAAGTAAAAAAGTAGAGATGCAGGTAGGGAGCTGCAAGTCAGAAGTTTCCATATATATTATTCCTGAAGTCTTATGTTTTCACCAAAAGCCAGCAAAGATATTTTAATTTGCATGAGCAGGCAGGTAATAAATTGTTCAGAGGTAGATGTAGTCAGGAGCATCATCACAATACCTTGAGCCTTGCTGTGTCTCCTGTTCTCTGGGGCTGCTAAAAATGCAGCTACCACTTCGAACACAAATACTTCTGTGTGCTTTGCTGTGTTGTTTTGATTGCCAAAATCTCTCTTCTTTGAAAGAATTCAAGAAACTAAGGCTGACCTATGTACTCATGGAAGATAATGCATTGAAAATTTAAGCTGGAAGTAAACAAATAAATGGTATGTTTTCCTTTACAAACACAGGAGTTACAGCCTAGTGTGCAAGGCATCAGGATTAGGATTCGGAGACTCATTCTTTCCTCATCTCCTCTAACGTGCACATTTATTTCAATAAATCTCTTGTATGTTGCAGAAAGTTCCAGTTTATGTGATGATATCCAGCACAGTTCTCAGTGATTTAACTCGTGCATCCTCAGCAATAGGTAGCAGCAGGACATCACCTGGTTTCCAGAGAGCTCATTGACCAGGCAGAGTGTTATGCTTCCGGAAGAGGCTTCAGTATTTTGTGAAGCACATGTACTTCCTCAGCTCCCTCTGCCTATTACTGCCTGTCTTATTTCCTAGAGACTGGATGTTCCAGCAAGTGAGTGTCTCTGGTTGGATGTTTATGCAGTGTCTGGGGCAGCAGGCTCCTATCTGTCAAATTTTGCATACTGTTACTGAGCTGAGCACGGTAACAAGTGTAATGTGATTTCAGTGGCTGCAGTGATATCTCAGTTCTGACTTTGAAGACATCCCTGTCTGCTGCAGAGCAAACTTAGGGATCAGCCTCCAGGCAAAGTAATATTCCTCAAAGCACTTGACAAAATGAATAAAAGACTTAGTCATGATTAATGACTTTGACCCGAAGTTTCAAGTCCCTGCTCAAATTCAGTCATGTAAAGTTGGGCTCTTGTTTCTATTTCAAAATACTTAAAAGTGCATATTGTTCTTTTAGTACTCTATTCAATATCATAGAATGTGCAAATATGAATTCCCAAACAGTCCTGCTCACATCACCAACATTATATTGCAATTCTAACCCAAGAGACATTCAGTTTGAAATTAAGACACAAATATAATTTTATTATTTATATATTTATTATTATTGACAATATTTATAGATATGTTGTTATTTATACTACCTACAAGTGAGTTCACTGTTGCAGCTGCTCCTTGAAACCAGTGGTTTGATTCAGTGTAGCCCAGAAAGCTGGCCAGCCAAGAGGAGCTTCATTCATCTGCCTGGGACCACAAGTATCTCATGCTATTTGACATGACCCATGATGTCCTGTTGTTTGTGGTTTGACACCAGCCAGCAACTAAGCCCCCTGCAGCAGCTCGCTCACTCCTAACCTGTGGGATAGTTAGGAGTGGAAAGAGGTATAAAACTCATGGGTTGAGATAAAGATAATTTAATAGGGAAAGCAAGAACCATGCACACAGGCAAAGGAAAACAAGGAATTGATCCTTTATTTCCCATGGGCAGACAGCCATCTCCAGGACAGCAGGGCCCCATTACACGTGATGATGACTTGGGAAGACAAGTGCTATCACTTCAAATATCCCCCCATCTTTTTCCCCTACTTTTTATCCTGAGCATTATATCATACTCTTTGGAATACTTCTTTGGTCACTTGGGATCCCACCCACCTCCAAGTTCCTTGCCAGCGTGGCAGTAAAAAGCAGAAAAGACCTTGGCTTTTTGTAAGCCCTGCTCAGCAATAACATAAATATCACTGTATTATCAATTCTATGTTCAGCACAAATCCAAATCACAGCCCTATACCAGCCAGCGTGAAGAAAACTAACTCTACCCCAGCCAAAAGCAGCACACCTGCTTAGCCTGAAGTAGCTGCTTTATAAGAAGAGGGTTCAGAGTCATGGCAGCTGCCTTCCTCAGTAAAATTTTGCTCATGTTTTGAATCTGTAACAAGACTCACCCCATGGCTTCAGAGTAGAGCTACTTGGCCATTTGTCAGCAAAACAGATTTCTCAGAAGGCCTGTCTCTGACACAAAACCAATTGAAACCTTCTACTGCCAATTCCATCCAAAGGTTCATGGGAAATGAGGGGTTATGTCCTGCTTCTTTGGCCACCTAAGAAAGAGGCTGACCCTGACAGTCTTTTGAGGACAGTCTCTTTCTTCCATAGCCTGCCTTATCTACAGGAATCCCAGCCACCTATGCAGGGGCTGATGTGAAGATGGGATTTCCCAGTCTCTCTGTGTACCTGATTTTTTTTTAAGAAAATTTGTTTTCAAAAGAAAAGAAGATTCAAGATTTGATACTCTCTGTCTCTGTTTGCCAGCTCTTTCAGTACCTTGTGCTCAGGGAAAACTTCTTGTTTTCCCCAAGTATAAATTATTAATGATTATAAGTATAAATAATAAATTATTCAGATCATAAAAGCTCCTTTCCTTCCAAATTTTCATGCATTTTTAGTGTGAAAATTGCTTTGTGTTCCTAATTTATTGAAGTTTCATCTTTTATTATATATTTATATCTTTGATTAAGAAATTATTTCTCTGTGGCCACAACATTATTAGGAGAAAGGCTTCACACTATCTTTAGCCATTTTTGCTATTTCTTTCAAAGGCAAAAGCTAAAGAATTTTATTATGGAGTGAATTTACTAAAGAATTCTCATTGCCACAAGTAGGGGATTGAAGAGAAATTAATTTGGTGTTGCTGACTGGGTATCTAGGGAGAACTATATTCAATAAAATATCTCTTTCTAGTCTATTATCAAGGCAGAAATTGGATAGAAATAGCATAATAGCAAATTACATATGAAAGACTAGAAGGAAAGAGAGAATGCAGATAGAAACCAGGGCTTTTGAGTGAAGGCAGAGATTGCTGAAAAGCTGTGCTGCCACACTTCTCTGTCAGCTTTGGCTTCCTAGGGACCCAGCAGTTGGTCCTGGGCACTGGTCTCACCAGGACATAAAGTCAGCTGCTGCAGCCTTATTGATCAAAGGTGGCTGAACACATCCACACACCTGCGTCATGGTTTCCTTTCTAGCATTTGTTTTCATACTCAGTATTTCAATGGATTACTTTTTGTCTGGCCTTTTCACAGCAACAATCACTTTAGGAGGTCTAGACAGTGCAAGTTACACAATGCACACTGAACACACATAGCCCCTGTCTTCACGTGGAGGCTGTGGCTCTACAGCAGCTGCTGTTATTTTCCCTTGGACTCCTGCACCAGAAAGTAACCTGGTGTCTTCCTTCCCAAGACACCTGGCTTTGAAATGATTCAGTGATTCACAGACCATAGTAATCAGTGCACCCCAGAACAAAGGTAATTTGCTTCTCACAAGCTTGTTTGCTTTAATATTCATGGGAACACAATCCCAGCTACTCTGCTTCTGAAATTTTTCAAACTATTGCATATTCTGTGTTTGCCTTTGTTCTTGAGAGTCGAGCAGTGCATTGAGGGTGAATGGGTGTCACCCCTCCACTCACTGCCACCAAGTAGGTGAAAGACTTCACTGTGCCAAGTAACAGCAATTTCATGTTCTGTTTATTATTACTTATTCCTACAGTGTATATGCATAGTGCTGCTCAGATATAACAGATGATAATTGTCTTTCCTGAAGAAAGACAGAAAAATAAGAAAACTTTGCATATACAGATTTTTTCAGAACAGAAGTAAGTCAGTAATATACCAGCATTTAAAAAATACTACCAGATTAATTATCATTGAGAAGGGTGAAGGAACATGGGCAGAAGTGCCTGAGTACTGATGCCCAGAAGATGGTCTGTTCAGTGCTTTCTGTGTTTTCCTAGCTGGAACCAGGGAATTTGTACCCACTCCAGGAAGGGCCTGATGGAGCTCACTTGTTTAAAAAAACTAAGCCACAGAACAAACACCATGAACACCTGTGGCAGAAAAAAACCCAAAAAAACATCTGCAAACTCATTTAACTCATCAGCTCATGAGCAGATTTCCCACGTGAACTGAAAAGCGCATGATTTTATGAATGGCACATGAGCTAGGACCAATGTTATAAGCCCACTTTTGATGAGAGTTCCTACAGCAGTCTACCTAACATTGCTGATGGGGGTTATTCCATCAATACTTGATGTATTCTTCAGCACAAGTTTTAGGGATGAAGGTGTTTTAAGATTTTTTTTTCTAAGCCTTAAGTGATCTTTCAGCTTACCAGGCAGTCCTGTGTGCACATCTCTCTGTTTGGCCTCTTGCTCATGTCTCTCAAAACTCAGCTGTGATGTCAGTGAGCAATTCTTTCAGCTGCTCTCTGTCCTCTGTGCCCAACCTTCCCTCCTATAATCTATCAAGATAGCAGAATCCTGAATTCATGAAATACAAATCAAGTACAATTTTCTGATTGAGTGGGATGAGGGGAAGCTACTCCAAAGTCCTAAGTCCCCTGATACCATGGCTTGTATCACTGCTGCTCTTTCAATCAAATGGCCAACTCTGTTACCAGTACAAATAGAAGTATATGCGTGCTGTCCATTCAAGCTATTTGTCACAGTGTTTAAGACACATAGAACAGTTGTCACTGTTTCATGGTAGTTGCTGCAAGTGGTACTGAGAACATGAAGGGATTACAGAGGATGCATTATAGGAGTTTATTACATTTTTTTCCAGTCCATTTTTCTGTGGTTTCTGAACATTACTGTCTACCCAGGACTCTGAGCTGTGAATTCAGGTGAAAGTAGAAGTGGTTGAGTACTGGATTATCATGGAAAGCACCACAAAGCCATCATGTATAACTGATGCAGACCATGATTTCCAAAGAGTTGAGCTGTTGCTCCTGGTTTAGACAAATGGAAAGGATGTAATATTTCACAGTGACATGGCTGTAGGAAATGACTGTTGTCAGCTAACACATTTTGCAAGAATTAGCACATAGTATGGAGAAAATTATACGTCCCTCAAAATTGCATTAATCAAAATGCATGAACTAACAAATACTTACAAAGCAAAACTAAAGTACAAACCCTCTTAGCACACGTCCCAGTTTTTCAAGAACAGAATATTTCATTTCATACTGAGGGGAAATTATTCTTTGTTGTGGAGTTATAATTGATGAATATTTAAGAAAAAATTAAATCAGAGCTTCTGTAAAAAGAAAAAGGCTTTTGGGAATAGATAGTGACAAAATAATGTCATTTTATGTATTTAGGCAAAATTTTGCATAAATAAGCTGATCACATACTATCTTTTCTCTCCTTCCACAACTTATACATCTAACGAGCACAGATGCATACTTTCCATTAGATCTTTATTTACTGTTGAAGACGAACATATAGTTAATTGAAAAAGAAGGTAAAAGTTGTGATCAATACTATAACAAGCAAAGGGAAATACAAGTTCAGAATTTCATTACGAAGAAGTTAAGCAGAACTCAGTTTTACCTGTGTATTACGAAGGCATTAATTACAGTTTGTTGTAAGCAAAATTCCAATTTAAAAAAAATCAGTTACCAGTAAGTTGCTATCTGAAGAGTGAAGAATCTTTGCTCATTGATTCTTTCTCCTGAGACAAGTCAGTCAATTAATGAACAAGATCTTACTGATTCTATGTATATGAATATTATTCTTTTACTGTTTTTTAAGGCAGTGTGTAGAGAATCCTCCCCTGTGATTTGAATTATACTCGTTATTACTTCCTATTTACCTGGAACTCTTGGTATATACTTCATGGAAGAAACTTTAAAGTCCATCTAGTTCCAATGCCATGGAAAGAGACATCTTCCACTAGACCAGATTGCTCAGACCTTCATCCAACCTGGCCTTGAACATTTCAAGTGATGGCTAATTCCTTAATGTAGTGCAGTCGGGGTTTTTTCATTGTATGTTTGTACAGAGCATCATGACAAACATCCTGGGGTTTTGTAGGTTAAGATATTTGTCCACTGGCTGGTGATTTCTCTGGTCCTTTATCAGGCGCTCTCCTTCCTAGAAAGCTGCTGGCATCAAAGGGTGGGGCAGATGTGTTGCTTTGACAGTAGTCTCCTGTTTGTGGCCATTTTCCAAGGGCTTTGTGGTTCCTCCTCATCTCCTGATGGCCTGTCATGTGGTAAAAGAAAAGCTATGGAAAATCTCTTCAAAGGAAAGTTGGCAACCGCGAGTGAGTCTGCCACTGCTGGAACAATTCATCCTGCTCCTTGTCCAGATACAAATTAATTGCTCCAGTGGTTGCAGCCTGTTGCCAGCTTCATCCTTCCTAAGAGGTCCTCAGGCACTGGTGCGCAGACAGGGTGTCTGCACATGTCTGTCTCTTTGTTTGTTGCAGTTGATTTTTGGGTGTGTGGTAGACCCAACACTTTCCCACAGAGTCTCAACTGTGCATGTGGATGAGAAGTTGCTGTCACAGTAGGCATGAACAAGATCCAGAGAAGGAATTGCAATTGTAATGTGCTTTACTTCCAGCCTCTCAAAACAGATAGGTCACCTGCCCAGAAGGAGGGTCGGGGCACCCTGGTGCAGGGTTTCATTTTTACTTTCATTAAAAGAGAAAACATGCCAAAACAATGAAGAGATTATAAAGAAAGGGAAAATTAAAATTTTCATAATTAATTAAGCACTCAGAAGATGGAATAATACAATTCATTAGTCATACACAAGCAGCTCACTCTCTGTTGTGCTGAAAAATTTGCTTTCTTTATCAGATTTCCATAATATCTAGAATCCTAGAATCCTACAATGGCTTGGGTTGGAAGACACTTTAAAGACTATCTAGTTCTAATCCTCCTGCCATGGGAAGAAATGTTTTCCACTAGATCAGGCAGCTCAGAGCTTCATCCAACCTGGCCTTGAATACTTCAAGTGATGGCTAATTCCCTAATGTAGTGTAGTTGGGTTTTTTCACTGTATGTTTAGATAATTGCTTCTAGCAACAGGTGGTAGAAGATAAATAGGAATTTTGCACAGAATTTTCAATTCAGCATATTACATAAGGTGGATGGGAGGAGCAAAGTAGATAATATGAAAAGTTGCACAAACTGACTTTAATGGATAGTCAGTGTTATTGTGCTTGTAAGTCACAGTGTGGCTGTGTAAGCAATTTCAAATAGTCCATAACCTTTATTTAAAGTATTTGATATTATTTTTAATAGAAGAGAATAGAATAGACTGTTTCAGTTGAAAGGGACCTACAACAGCAGTGCCCAGTTCATGACTGACCAAATAATAAAGTACGCTCTTAAAAGCATTGTTCAAATGCCTGTTCAAATGCCACTGCTCAGGACACCAAGCACCTCTCTAGGAAGCCAGCTCCAGTGTTTGACTACCTTCTTGCTATAGATCTCCTCTGTGGGGAATTTAACAGGCGTATCGCCAAAAGTAAAACTCTGGAAAAATTCTGCATATCCTGGGAGAACCTTTCCATTGAATCAGCAGAGGCAGCAGGGTATTTCTGATTTCTGATGCTGTGGCAATATCCATGCAGACAAGTCTCTGAGGCTGTAGAAAGCCCTGCTCGTAAGAACATAATCGCACAAATTCCTCCCACAGACAATTTTTCTAAAGCATTTTAGTGTTCAGCTGTTGTCATTAAGATTTGGGAGTCATGATATTGACATTTATGTCTGTTTGTGCTGGAGAGCTGTTAGACTCAGGAACATAAGGTCCA
>PYHW01010271.1:4865481-4876925 GCA_013186435.1 Turdus rufiventris
TATATGGTGCAGCATTTTGCAATGAAGTTGTTTCTTAAACCAGCTCAGGGAAAAGGCCTTTAATGAAATGGATGTCTTTCATTCTGGTCTGAAAATTAAATTCTGTATCTTTAGCAATTGTGCTTAGAAGAGATTTTCCTTTTGACAATAACTTGATGATTTAAACTATAGGAGAGGATTCATTGCACAGAAATTTTTCTTCCACATCACACAGCTGGGATCAATGAAGATCCAGAAAGGAGGATACAATATATATTCTTGATTTTTCATCTCCTCTCCCTCCACTAGTTTAATGTCTGAAGGCTGTATGAAAACAGGAGAAGGAAATTAGCAGCAACTTGCTTCCATTGGAAAACAGCAAAAAAAATAAAAGGGCAGTTATCTAAAACTTAATCAGACTAAATACTTCATATACCTGATGTGTTCACTGGGATTTTTCTAGGCTGGATATGAGAAAAAAAAATTTCATGGAAAGAATTGTCAAACATTGGAACACGCTGCCCAGGGTGTGTCATCATTTCCTGGAGATATTTAAAAGACTTGTAGATGTGGCAGACAGGTTTAGTGGTGGACTTGGTAGTGTTAGGTCTTATCCAACTTAAGTGATTCTGTGATTCTATATCTCAGTTTTATTATGTTCTTGAAGAGTATCTCTCAGGGTCAGAGGAATTGGGAAATCTGGTCCCATCCATTAAGGGTATGACTTAGCCTCATTTTAAATGAGTCTTAGCTTCTGTGCTTCTTCACCTTTTTTTCACCATAGTTGGTAATATGAAGTGGCTGCTGTTTTCAGCATGGCTGAAAAGGTCAAATGTTGGGTGTTGCTCTTTTTTGAAATATTAACCTCTTAATTCAGTGACAAATTCATGCAGAATTATTCAATTTTTTTTTTCAAAGGCTTCAAGGTCTGGAGACAACACCACAGTTACCTAAACAATAACTTTTGAACTTGAATATCTGCAAAGTAGTTTTATTAATATTTTGATCCTACAAATACCTTTCTAGACTGCATTCTTATAAAGCCAATGAAAAGATCTGGGGAATAGGTTAGACTGAATTTGTAATTTTTCCTTTCCTTGAATTTCATAAACCTACATGACCTAATTGCCCTGAGAGTAGATGTTTTGGAACATTGCACTTATAAAGCACATTAGTATAAAAGTATGTGTTTGAGCATATTCTAATAGGTAAATTCCTTTTAAGCATATGCTCAAATTTCTGCCTGTACTTTACTGACTTGGTGCTAAAGTGTGTTGAGCTATAAATGTGGGACAGGTGACAAAAAGGGTTTGAAATCACACCTCAGAAGGTATAATACACAGTACAAGTTAGAGGGCTAATTTTTCTCTGAAATAAAGACCAAAACAAATGGCCTCCATGTTTGAAAGTTTTTTCATAAACACCAATATTAAACAAAAGATAAGTCTAAACTTTAAACCTTTTAGTTCAATCTGTTTCAATCAGAAAATCATTGCCTGCATAACCTAGAGAAAAATAATACAGATATTAAAATACATTTTATAAATAGAAAACCAAAACTAGTGCTCTATTGCAGAACAAATAGTCATATACCATAAGTTCAAACCAGACATCAAAGCTTACTAAAGACAAGAGGCACAGAATTTTTATCTACAGTACTGCAAAACAGCTGAAACCCCTGCACTTCTTTACAGGGACTCAAACTGGAGAGGTAACCATATGCCAGCATGAAATGGTTTATTTCATGAATGGAAAATAAATTCAGAACCACTTGGTTTTCATATGTTCAAAGCTGTTGATTTGCTGAATACAGATGAATGCTTGTACTTCCTCCTATTTTTCTTGTGTCCTCTTTTATTTTTAATAAGTCTTTTGTTAGTCAGATGAGAGAAAAAGCTTTAGATCAAATCTCATGAGGTAAAATCCAAAACTCTGAGGAAAACTAAAAAAGATTGATTTGTTTGGTTTCTAAAAACACAACCACATTGCCAAGAGCCTCCAGCTGGCAGGATAGAAAAAATGTCTCTCACAATTGCAAATTGCCAATTCTGAAATGACACAGCAGCAGCTTTGCACCCTGACTACCTGCAGCTGGCCTGCTTTCCACCTTCCCTCTGCCAGGCAAAATAATAGCTGCCTCTTGCCATCTCTTCCATCCACCTCCCCAAAAATGCACATTGAGTTATGAAACACAGCTAAAATGTGTGTGCTTGAGATGAGCCTGTATTATAGCTGTCGGGATCACAAACAGGAGTGAGATGAAGCACACATTGTTCTCCAGACCAGCTGGTATGGCTGGGGGGAGAAACAGTCAGGCTTGCAGCTCATAAAGCCTTCTATGGGTCTAAAAAAATACAATTACTGATCTTGAGACTAATTGTTCTCAGTTTAACTTCATTATGTTAATCAATGAAAAAGCTTTACTGACAGCTATGGGCCTGGAGAAATCTTCTTGGCAAAAGGAAACAAGAACTTTCAATCCCAGGGAATGGAGATAGCTGTGCAGAGGAAACCAAGGAGCAGGACAAGTTTTTATAGGATTCAAGTGGCCTGAATTTTACTAGAAATGAAACAAAAATGAAGAAAACTGCTCCGTAGGTGTTAGAAACAATTGGTGAGTTTGGAGAGGTAAGGTAGTGTGTGATTTCTCTTAGTGGCAATAAAAGTAAACACAAATTTAAAATAAATGTGGGCTGAGATGATGCTGCAGACAACAGGAAGCAGCAAGGCTGGCACCTCCCTGCAGCAGGTGAGTGCATCTTCAGGAGACTCCAGAGCTTCAGACTTAACTGCTTTGCTTTCCTCCTGTATCTGTGTTGCTCTGCAGCCTGGCAGAAGTTCACCACTGGCTGTGAAAGAAGAGCCCACCTGTCCAGAGCACCTAATCCTTTGTGCTGTGCTCCAGAAAGAGGGAGATTAATTGGAAGAGCAAGGAAAGAGGGGGAACCAAAACAGTCCCAGGGCCTCTTGTGGGTGTCCAAACCTTACAAGAGAAACTTAGGAGAGCTCAGAATATAGTTCAGACTGTAGAAGATTTAAGCATGGATGTGCCTAATTCCTGGGTAAAAGAGTTCATATGGGAGCATCAACTATCAAAGTGGAGAAGGTCCTTCTCATGCACATTAGCAGATTCCTGGGTGCCTGAGGGAATCTCAGGTAAGACAGGGAGGTTTCTAACTAGTTGGACTGCTCCTAAATTTAGGCAAGTCCTGAGCAGGAATATTTTTGATGGTGTATTCTGATATTATGGTGTTCATCCTTTCTTATTTTAGAGGTTTTGGTTGTTTGGTTGGTTGGTTTGTTTTCACTGGAGCATAGTGCTAGAGCAGCCAGATCTGAGACATTTTGCTCACTGGCAGGAAAGCAGGACAGGGTAGTGGGTGGTCGAGGGCTGAAGGGTATCTGCCTGCCCTGGGCATCCAAAATCCTCCCTGTTCAGAACATGAAAAGGAACTGCAGGAGACATAAGGAGTAATCAAACCCAAAAGAAACATCCCTCAAAAAAAAAGAAGAAATTAATACAAAAGCCAAGCTATTGCAACAGATGGACGTTATATTCTTTCTCCATGTGTTCTCTTTCTCATTTTTCTCCAAAAGAATACAGGTAATTACAAACAGCCTCTGTGTCAGGTGAGACCTAGATGGTAGGTGTTTAAACACATCCCAGCTGCACTGGGTACAGGATTGTCTCTTTACACAGCCCAGGGCCTGCTTCTCTCTAGAGAAACTCTAGTTCTAATTTGTGAACATCTGGGGAAAAAGGAATTTTTAAGCTAAAAGACAGGAGTAGTGGCAGAAAGAGCAATAATTCAATGATGGATAAATGAGGCTGAACAGCAGTGGAAATTTTCTTATGATCTGGAGTTTTGTCCCAGGAAGAGTTTTATCGGGATTAGGGGAATTAAAGAAATTCAAATATTTTTAAACCTGGAGTCCCATTAGAGCAGACGTGGCTAAATACACTGCAGTGGACCTGATGAAATGAGTGGCTTCTTGCAAACCTAAATTCTTTGACATATTTAACATCACATTTTCTGGAGTGCAGTTTACATTCTGGTGAATGCTGGTTGCCCATGGAAAGTGTTGAAGGATCTTTAGGAATGACAGCCCTGGGCAAGCCTTGCACTAGCAAAGATATCTTGCACTGAATAAAACTGCAACAGAAAGGAGAATTTAGCAAGGCTCCTATTAGAAATGTAATTCAGAAAGCAATAAAGACTCTGGTTTTAAGCCACATTAGAGGCTTTTCCTGTAGCTCAGCATCCAGGTAGAGTGAGGGAACAGAGGAATCCCCTACTTTTACTTTGGAGATTCCTCTCTTTCCAAGGGAACTTGGTCTCTAGCATGTTACAAGGGTGCTCTTTATCAGAGTATCTAGTCTTTGTCTGTGGTGATTTTTCAGTCCTCATACCTGTAAAAAAATCCATAAACAGTTAAGTTGTAAGTGTGTGAATTAGCCTTTTCAGGGCAGGAGGAGAGGGAGTGAATGGGGCAGGAGTCTGGTAAAAAAATTTGGTTTAGCTCTTGAATTCATATCTTGGTTTTGAGTGCTTTAAATCAATGTCTACATAATAGAGGTTTTGACACATTCTGACCACATCAGAGGTGGTTCTTTTGGGACTAGAAGGTCCCCAGAAGCACTTGTGATGCTGTGAAAGCCTGCTGCTCTCTATTCCAAGAAACTGGGAAAACTCCTGTAGTTAAACTCCTTCAGCTTTCCTACTGACTTCAGTCATACAGTTCTGAGAAATTTTGTTGGCTAATTTTATATAAAAATGCCTCTTCCCCTCCCACACTTCCCAAGCAGATAAATGTCTTGGTATTATGTTCTCAGATATGACTGATGAGGTGCAGATAGCACTGAGCACACTGTGCTGCCAGCAGGGATTCTGGAAAGCTGGGGCTGGCAGGGTGCTCCTGGTGCTCCTGCTCATCTTGGGCAGGTATGCAAGGATGAGGGTAGTGAATGATGGTTGTTTGTCAGCATAGATCATATGAGTTCAGATAAGACTATATTTTTTTTGGTACATCCTTTACCTTTTTAACTTTTGCTATGAGTGGAAGTAGGACAAAAAACATGTCTATGGGCATAAAGGGTAGAGATCAGCAGCTCAAAAATGGACTAACACATGGGAGTTTGGGTCATTCCTAACAGTAAGCAAAATACATGACATTTGAGAGAAGGAAAAACAGAGCAACATTTATACTTAAAGAATTGGCTTATGTATCTGAATTATATGCGTAACTGGGAGATGCTCTTACTGCATCCCAGTTACTTTTCCAGTGTGGGAACTGTAGCAGAACCCAGAGACTTTGCTCTCCTGTGGTGCCCTAGTATTGCTGCAGGGCCAGAGATGAAGCTCTGAAACAGAAATGCTTCAAAGAAAGAAGGTATTATGTTCAGACTGTTCAAACCAATCCAAGTTTGAGAGGGGCTTTGCTGTCTGTGCAGGCACAGTTTTAAAAGGGATATAGGAACTGTTGGAGAAAAAAAATCTGGAGAAAGCCGGAGGATACAAGTGAAAAATAGTAGAATGAAGGGATTAAACTTCAAAACGTCTGTATGACAAGAAATATTAGTTCCTCTCACCCAGCTTGCTTCTAAATTCCAGGGTCTTAGTGAAACCAGCCTCTGAACTCCAGTAACTCCATTGCTCACCACAGTCAGTGGAGACTGAGAGGAATCTGCAGTTCCCCAGAGGGAGATCTTCTCTGGCTGTATTAGGTAACTGGAGCTCACCAAGGGTAAATTGCAAAAGGAAATTGGGAAAAGGCAGAGCAGAAAACAAAAACAAAAAATAAGCATACTGGCTAAGGAACAAAACAACAGGCTGGACAGCAATTTCTGAGAAAGGGTGAGATACAGAAATATGAATGATGCAATCTATTAAGGAAAAAGTAAATTGCAAGGGATAAAACAGACTGTGGAGAAGGCAGCTGAAGAAGAAAAGAGAATATAATTAAAGTGCTTAGAAGAAAACAGAGTAAACAAATAGAAACCTTCTGTTTGCCCTGAAAGGCTGTTTCAGGCATTGCTGCCTCGAGAGCAACACCTTTTGCTTATCACTGTTTTATTGCAAAAAAGTGAGAAGCTCTGATTATTCCTGTTATCCTGTTTGTTTTGGAAGTAAATCTTCACATGTTCTATTTGCTTGATGCCCTTTTAAATTACTGCCCTGATCTTAGAAAAAAATCTGAAACAGGGAACTGAAGCAAACATTCTCGCAATCTGTGCTTCTGAAACTGTAAGAAAAAGTGAAGCTTCAGCTGCTAACAGATATTTAACTAAAAATGGTAGAACAAAATACAGTTCAGTGATGGGTAAGTTGGGTCTTTTTCTCAAATTTCAATTCTAGTTCAAAATGGTAATCCTGAGATCCTCTCCTCCAATTTGCTATCACATTACTTCACCAAAATAGCTTAAAAGTTCCTCAGCTAGCTTTAATTATGTCTCTGCCCACATTATGCTCTCAAGCAAGCTTGGTGTTTTCTTCTCATTGGGCTTAGGTTGAAACCCCTGAACCTGTGAAAGGAGCTTTTCTCTGAGGAGTTAAATAGGCTGCAAGCTCTATGATAAGAAGAGAAACGTGGCACACAATTCACTTTTAAAAGCATCTATTTCTTTGTGGCAGACTGAATTCTTCTGAGGTCCAGGTCAGATACCCAGCTTTTAGGCTGGATGAATCTCCCTCCGGTGTTCCTGCCAAAACATGGCTTGGAGTCCAGTCATCTTCAATTGGCCATTTAGTCTGGAGCAAGGAGGGGAAAAATATGCTAGAACAAATCAAGACAAAGTCCAGGGTTCTTAAACTTGGTGTTAATCATATGACAGGAGATCTGTCCTGCCTAACCCGTAGTCTAGGTGAGACACTGATGTCCAGGATCTAAGGACAGCAGGATTTAAAATAAAGATTAGCTGTGCACTTCAACCTCCACAGAAATCCAGAAGTGTGACTTTTTCATCCTTTTTATGTGAAGGGTAACAGCATTTAACATTTATGACAGTCTTCTGGGCTGCATATCTTTAATAGAGACATCTCAATGCAGAGCTGAATAAGGTATCTGGAAAATGAGGCTCAAAGTTTCATTAATGTAAACTATTAGGCAGCTCCTGACTCAAACAAACCCTCCCCTTTAGTTCTCTTTGCAAGGGAACAAATTTTGACCATAACAGAGACTTATTCAGAGGCCTGGGTTCAGCTTTGGAGGAACAAGAGCCTCAAAATTGACCATGAAGCCTGGGAGTCTGACTTCCATGTTTTCCATCCAAAAACAGAGCTCTAGCTAAGAGATTTCTGCTATTTTTTTCCTCGTGGAAGGTGCTTCAGTGTCACTTGATCCCATCCTGTTCTTTTCTTCCATATATGACCTTTCCATATTATTGCAATGCTGTCCATAGGGTGTGTGAGTGACCATAAGGAAGTTCACATTTGAATCCTATGCTGCAGGAATGCAAAATTGTAAGAAAAAAGAAGATAAATTAATGACATAGAGTTTTATAATAAATTTTATGAGCAGATTCAGATCCTTCCTCTTCTGCAACAAGGGCAAAAATCAATTCCTTCAGAAAGAATCTCTGATGATTAAAAGGTTGTTGGCAATAGAGCCACGGAGGCTAATTATGAATTCTCTCTTGCAGTTTTCACTGCTGTCTCGGATAGTTGGCTGGCGTCATGGAAAAACTCTTTCATTCTAGATAAGGAAGGTTAGAGTCAGACCTGTCTTATCAATTTATAACAGTAAATCTTATCATGGAAGTAGATGGAAGTGGATGAAGCTATACCAGCTCATAATCTGTTACTGTGATACTATTTTGTGTTTTTATGGTATGTAGAAGATGGGTAAGATAAAACAACACAAAACACAAAATGGTCCTTCAATAGTAATTGTCTGTGATTGCCCCACATGGACTTCTATATATCTGCATGCTTATCTTTTTTTTCCCTTCTCAAAGCCATGAAAAGTGTTTCTATATGTAAATGACATAAAAATATGCAATTATCTTCCCTATAGACATACTGATTTTGGAGGAAGATAATTATGGCACGTTCCAGGCTATGTGTTAACTGTTCTTTACATAAAAGACAATGGCTTTCCCCACAGAAAGATCAATGCTCAAAAAGGCCTTTTGTTCTATTGCAGCCACATGTGGCAGTAATACATTCTGAAGCTCTTTAAAAAGGTACACTGCTATATTGCCTCTCAATTAGGAACTCATAGCACAGACATAAGGCATGAGGAGGCTGGATAAAATGAGTGCCCACAGTGAGAGCATTCTGGCATAGCAACAATAGTTTTGTGAAAGAGCTGAGCTGCCTTAAAGGTCTGATCTCGTGAGAGTAACAACCTTCAGCCTTTGAGAAACAGTGGTCTATTCAGAATTTCTTTTCTAAACTTTTTTCCTCTTTATGCATGTTCCCAAACACACTGATATTGCCTCTGAGATAAAATGCATAGAGGGCACAGGGGGTTCCTTCATTGTTGGAAAAAGTGAAGCTGAACACCTATCACTGTGTGGATGCCAAACAAGGACAGCCATGTCTGTATTCCAGTCATGTTTCCTTATTGTTTGTGCTGTCCTGCCCATTACCAGAGAATGGGAAACTGCTTAGGGGGATGTAATTCTGTTTAAAAGTCTGTCACTATGAATTACCAAGGGGAAAAGGCAAATCACAGGGTAGCATAGCAGCACTTTGGTGCCAAAAAAATCCTAGACCTTTGCAGTGTCAGGAAATAATTTGCAGTGAATAACCCAAGTTCCCCTTTATAATTCTCTTGAGGCTAAAAACATGCTAATATCTTCTATTTAGAGAATACTGCATATTAAAGGAAGATTTGAAAAGAGAACAGGGCACTTCCAATTTCTACCACTGCCAAATACCAGTCCTTGTAACATGCATGTAAATAAGTGCCTTGCATTTGTCATGATCAGGTCTACCTGTTTTGTGTAAGGTTTCCTCCAGTAACACAAGAGATGTATTTGCAGTTTGTCTCAACCTTTTTTCTTCATCCTTGTTCAAAAGTTGCATAACTACGTTGTCTTCAAGAAACAGGATGTTTATAATATGAAAGCAGATGAGCCTGGGGTACTTTGGGATACTGTAGGTTACATTTAAAATAACTTTCATATAAAATTATTCAGCAGAAAGTGGTAGCCTGGAGTGAGTCATTGGTTCAGATACGCTTTAGTGCAGTTAAGCATCCTAGAAGAATTTATTATTGGTCTTTTTAGAATTGTCATTAATCCCTGAAATGAAACCAATTCTGCTTGTATTTTCAAAAGTTTTATTCAGGAAGGTTGTCCCTATGGAAAAGATCAGCAGAAAGCCAATGCATCAACAAAATTTTATCCTAATCCTCAGAAGAGGGTAGGAGAGGGGTAGAGGTCAAGAATACAAAGGAATATACCTTGTGATGATATATGCACAACAGCAGATTTCATTTCTAGAGAAGCTTTAAGAGGGGAAAAAGACCCAAACAAAACCTCCCTCTGTCATTAACTGAATAATGATTAAAATTAAAATTCAATTCAGTTCCAGTCAGTAGACAGAATGTCCAGAAAATGCCAATGCCAACAGTGTATTCAGACAGACGGACTTGGCTAAGAACCACATGCTCTTTATGACTATTAGATTCCTTAAAGTTTTGTAAAATAAGATGCAAACTCATTACAGAGAAGTTTGGAGGTTTTTGAGGTTTTTTTTAGATAAGGTCAGTAATGGTGACATAGCCATTGCTCATTTGCAAGCATCACAATGTCACTTAAAACCAGAACCATTTCAAGCAAATTGATGGAACATCACGTCAATGAATTTTTAGAAACAGACAGGATGGACAATAATTTACTTCTTGTTTTTAAGTGTAAATGTTTAATATGAAGGAATTTCTTTGCCTCTAAGTGACTGCTTGCTGTTAATATTCAACAGAACCTAAATGGGATTGATGTTAAATGATTAGATTTGCCAGTGAAAGGATTGCCCTTGAACAGCCTACCAGGAGTCTGTCAAAAGACTCATCCTTTGTCCTTCTTATGTCCTTTCTGTCCAATCTGAAAAAACCAACTTATTTTACTGTCAGATTTACAAATTAAGCAACTTTGCAATGAATGCAGCACCTGACTGAATATTGCTCTAATTAGCTGGCTGTGCCAGGGCTTACCATTATGAAACTAAGTTAAAAAATCTACTTCTTACACTATTTGAATAGGAAAAGAGGAAAAAAAAGTAAAAAAAGGTCTTCCTAAAAATTATTAAACAAAATTTAAATCCCTGAAATGAACATTTTTAGCTGCCTTCATTATTTTTTAAATCATTTCATTTTTTACCGCCCAACAAGTGATTTTTTTTCTCCATGCTCAGTTCAGTGAAAGAAGGTGGGAATTCGGTGTATTATTGTCTTTTTTTAAATATATTTTTTTAAAATAACCTTCTTGTGATTTTTCCTGCTTTTACATGTTTCAGACTTGGAATTTTGCATTCTTGAAGAATCATAGCATATCCTGAGCTGGAAGGATCCATTAGCATCATCAAAGCCCAACACCTATTCTCTTCAAAGACAGTAAAGAATGAATGAAGTAAAAAGGAAACAAATTGAAGACAAATATGTTTTAAAATTTTAGTTTTTAAAAACAGAAGCAAAAAGAAATAATATATTATTTAAAAAAAAAATCTTTTCAAAACAACCTGTGTTTCAAATGCATTTACAGGAGTGAAATATCCTTTGACAATTCCTCTGAATCAACATTCTCTATACTTGTCATGATCTAGGAATGTTCTTTCGCTCTTCAGGTGTTTACAGCAATATCCTGGTTTAGGGGACAGTCTTGCCAGAAAAGAAAAAGGCAAGAGCGTTTTCCCAAAATGGAGAGTGAAAATTCCCTCCCTCCCAGTTTACTATAATTTGGAAATTTAGGAGTTCTCAGGCAAGAGGTATGGGTTTAGGAATAACAGTTCTTTACTGATATACCTACAAGACAAACAAGAACATCAGCTATGAAAAATCAGTGACAGAATGAAACTCAGTCTCAGTCCTTTTCTCCAGTCAGATGCCCTCCTCCTCCACACGGTCCCAGTGGAGCAGGGGCAGAGTGGCTTTCTCTCTTCTCTCAGTCGCGGCAACTGCAGGAGCAGGCAGGCGGCAGTGGCGTCCCAGGTAGGAGAAGGGTGAAGGAAAAAAACCTCCACTCACCATTTGCGTCCCGGTTCTCAGAGCTGTTCTCAGAAGCAGGAAGCTGTAGCAGTGTTGGAGTGCAGGGCCTGGTCCCACCATGGAGAAAAGAGAATCTCTCTCCTCCGCGTTTGGGCTGGCCAGTGCAAGAGGCCCTTCTCATGGACAAAGCAACTTACAGCTATTCATCCCCATCCCTCTTTTTTATCTTGAGTACAGTAATTTCACGACCATAAGGCGCACCGGACTATAAGGCGCACCCGCCGACAGCCAGCAAAATTTGCAACATGTAGATCAGA
>PYHW01010271.1:4878352-4888823 GCA_013186435.1 Turdus rufiventris
AGGGAAAATTTTAGTCAAAAGGGTGCGCCTTATAGTCGTGAAATTACTGTAATTAGAAACCAGGGAGTTGCCCAGCCAGGTTCTTTTGACCTGCTGATGGGAAAAATTTTCTCCACTGATGGAAAGAGTAAAAACTCTCCCAACCCCCAACAAGCAATCTCTTGATTCCAGAACTATTACTTTTCTATGTAAATTCAGTTTTCCATTTTATTTGCTCTACTAGTTTTATATAAATCTGCTGTTTCACAGTTTTCAGTGAAATCAATACTATGCACAACAGCTAAACATCTCTATCAGCTCTTTGATGGGCACTTCTAACAGTGTTTTATATTTTAACATGCTTTAATATATCCAATATCCAAAATATTTTTGCAGACCTGGTTCAAACTAAGAAGCTTTATAAATTATTTTATAAGAACGTTGCATAAAATGGAAAGAAATTAGACACAAGAAGAGCTGAAAGAGAAAATTATTTTGATTTGAGTCTTGAAAAATAATTTCAGGCCTCTGAAAGCAGAAATTATTCAGCATTTCAGAAACAGGCTGCAGCACATGAAGAAAAGCACAAGATTGCAGTCTAATTATAAAGTACTGTTGTAGTATTTTCTGTATTTGTTTCCATCAAAATCATTAAAATAAATTAATTTAGCATTAATCAAGAGAATAAGCTAGATAATGAAGTGAATTGCTCCCACACCTCACAGAGATGCTGCTACTGTGTTCCATGTGATGCAGACATCTCCGGCTGACCAGTGAGAAACTGCAGAGAGCCCTTTGCCTTCCAGGGTCTATTCTGTGGGGCAGGGATGTGTTTGTGCTCTGTATTGTGTCACACAGCCAGGAAAAGAAGAGTGCCTCTGTCCAGGTGTGCAGGGAAGGACATCCCTTGTGGATCTGCTGCTGGACATCCCTTTGGGGGCTGGTTTGGTGCTCTCAGCAAAGTAGGAGGGCACAGCACAGCAGCTGCATTCCAGTGGGGAAGGTGTTGCTGTACACTCCCTGTGAACCATGAAAACAAGCTGAAATGTCTAACAGGAACATGGGGGAAAATGCATGTAACAGGGCATGATGGAAACTGAAGGCAATGGAATATTTCACTTCTGCACTTTTCTCCCATCTCCTAAGTACAATCCCATGGCTGATGAAAAATATAGAAAAGAAGCTGTCTTGGCCCTCTGGGATACCTTCCACTTTGGGGATAAGGGAAGCTGCAGAACAGTGTGTCCTGGTCAGATGCTGTCATTGCTGGACTCCTGAGTGAGAGGCAGCCATTGTCACTGCCTTATCCAGCCTTTCACAAAATCAGCTAGATGTCAGCCAGTGCCCTTTCTTCTCTCGAGACCCTTCTCCCAAACCCCCAGTATTCAAAGAGACTGAAGAGCAGCAGAGGTCACAAACACACAGCTCCTCCAAGATGCCCACCCCAGTATGGCAGGGAAGCACCAAAGTCCAGGAGAGAAGCCTGTCCCTTCCCTCCACTCCTGGTGAGCCATTACAAATCTGCTTCTTCAGACCCTGGTGGAAGCTGGGATATTATCACAGGCAGGCAAGTGTTTCTAGGCCTCCTTCCTGCCCCAGCAGAAGAGGCATTTATTTCTTGTTTTCCTGCTGGGCACAGAAAGGCTAAACCACCTTTTCCATTTACACCATTCCCCTGGTCTGATGCTCAGTTGCCTTACAATCCTAGGTTGCCTGTTCAAACTTCCCTCAGTTGTCTACACAACCAGTTACAACTAAAGTTAAGGAAGCAGCCTGATTGCTCTAGAATTTTTACAAGACTAAATACATCCACTAAGACAGACTCCTAAACTACAGTCATGTTACATTTAATCATCATGTTTAAATATCTTTAAGCCACCGATGCACACAGATTTTTCATTGCATTTTCAATGGGCTACTAACCAGTCTGAGCCAGTGCCCTACTTGTGCATATTTTGCCAACCTATATGCCAATAGGCACTACTTGGTCCTTTTCAAATGCAAAGGCAGATATCTGCTCTTATAGAGGCAAGATGGTCAGGAAGGGTTGTTGTTGCTCATTTTTTAAAATATTATTTTATTTTTAATTTTCCTGGCGTTTGGGTACATAATCATCCTTTTTACTGATACAGGAGTGTTTTTTTCTGAAATTAAGTTTGGCTTCCTGGCTCTCACGAGCTGTCTTTCATAAGAGAGCATAGGGCCTCCTCATTAAAGAAACAAGCTTGTGCAGCTATAGAAGAAAGATGCTGGTGTTCAATTTTCCCTTTTTTATTTGGTTAGCCAGAAGGAATAATTTTTTTAATTTTTCATTCATGAAAAAAGACTGTACTGAGTGCTCTGTGTGTGATTTGACCATTATTATTTAATTGCCATTTTATTGGTAGATATAGAACATATTCACTTTTTTTGTCTTAAAGAACCTTAAACAACTGATCCAAGAGATCTTCTTCTGTAAAGCACCTTGTCACATCTGAGCTCAGCATCATCAGTTTGTTGCACTATCAACATTAGACACCTCTAGGCTCCTGGGAAGCATGAGCATCCAATTTGTGCTTTTTTCCCCACTGGCTTTTTATTGCCACTCTTGTGAGTCCTTGGCCCACAAACAGAGGGTAAATCTTCTCACAGCTTTAGTCAGACCATAACCAGGACTTTATGCAACATATAAACACAGATGTATGTTTGTCATATTACCTTGACATATGCAAAATAAACCAAAAGGCCTGCAGGGACCTTTTTCTGTAGCCATTATTCTTCCATTTTGCTTATCCCTCTCCCATCCATTATTTGCAAACATGAATTATAAACCCTTTCGGACAGAGTGCTTCATTTTTATTTGCCTATTTGCAACAACAATCATCCGCATGAGGAATGAATAAATAATAATTACATTTTTAATATAAGAGCAAGCAGTGGAGGGTTTTAGTTTTATTCAGAATACAAATAATCAGGTAAAAAACCCCATCCTTTGCGTTCTGTGACTAACTCCTTCAGGATTAATTTCAACTAGTGGGAATGTCTATTAGAGGGTGTTCTTTCTTTACCACTTCAAGGTAAAATAGTATTGTCATAAACGGATCACTCCTCTGCAATTAAAAAACATATTTTAAAGAATAAATATCTATTTTAAAAAATTGTGTTGTTAGTGGAATTGAAGATAAGTTAATCATCTTGTATTTTCTGTCTTTCCTGCCCTGTTCTAAGAACTTCAGCTCCCTCTAGATTACTAGCAAGACAAGAGCTAGACATAAGATAATTTACCACATCATTTATTTGTACATTTTAATGAAGGAAAGATCACAGAAGCATAACAGGGCTGAAGTCTGTTGTCAGTTGGGTTGGGAAATGTATATAAATTCCAGGAACGACTTAGTCAGTACTGACACTATTTTAATTTTTAAATTAAAATTATGCATCTAACAAGTCATATCCTGTGTTCTCACTGCTGCTGATCTGCAAAGCAAGAACCCCAGAGGGCATAATGGAGATCTCAGTATTTCTCAGACCTCAAATCTGATATGTTATTCTCCTTTAGTTTTAACTGCACTGCTGCACTAGTGCAAAAAGAAAATTAAAACCAAGTATTTTAACATATCTTTGATGTTTAATTTTCTTATTTTGCAATCAAATAGCATGGAACATTATCTTGATTCATATCAAATCATTGGAAATGTCATCAATAGAATGGTTTAAGCCTAGTGGCAACTAAACACTATGCAGCTCATCCTGCACACCCACATTCCATCATACCCCCATGGTGGGATGGAAAGAAGAATTGGAGTAAAAGGTTGAGCTAAGAACACTTTAATCATTGAGATAAAATGAAAATGTTATCTCTACCACTATTAGCAATATAATTGTAACAAAACAGGTGACAAAAAGAAAGAAGAAAGGAAAACAAGTGCTGACCAATGCCCAGCCTGTCCTTGAACGGTGATGGGCAGCTCTCAGCCAACTCCCCCCAGTTTATAACCTGAATGTGACATTCTGTGGTGTGGAATACCCCTTTGGCTAGTTTGGGTCAGCACACATACTCCTGTATACCTGGGCAGTGGAAACCCTACAGATAGCAGGTGAGGAAGCTTTAGAGCTAGCTGGTTTGGTGCTTCTGCTCTCCTGCGCACAATGCCAAAAGAAGGCATTTAACAAGGGCAATTTCTAAGTCCCTGGTACAAAGTTGTCACAGCTATGATGAAACAGATAGAGCTGGCAACACCATCAGCCCTTCCACTGGTATTCCTTACCAGTCTTCACTCCACACATTTTCATCCTCACTCCTTATTCTCATACAACTCTGAACTCAACACATCTTCTACAGACCTTTTTCTTATACAGGACTGTCTCATTTTCTCATAAGCCTCTTTGCTACTCCTGTACAACTCTGTCTCCTTACCTTATAGGCCTCTCTGTTAATTCTGACTCCATTCTCTTACTAGCAGCTTGTACTGATTCCTTTACCTCTGAGCAGTTTCCACGGCTCTAGTTCCTTCTTTCTTTTTGCATGGCTGGCTAACCCAAGTTTTTCCCTGTCCCAGCCACCTAACCCTGACTGTTCCTTACACAACATCATCTTTCCCTTGCATGGCTACATCTCCCTTAGCTCCTCACAGCACAGCCAGCAGCCGTCTAATCTGTCTGCAAGCACAGTAGAAAGCTGACGTACTCCTTTATATCCTCATGACTGATTGGCCAGGCACAGATATTTCTTCTTTGGTAATCACTACAGCTGCTGGTCATTGGGAAAGATTCCCTCCTGCACTACCCTAGCTCTCCACACAGAGCTCTCTTTAGGGTTTTGTCCCATCCTTTGATTCCCCCAGGGACCTTCTTCTGTGACAAGTTACTGTTCATAGTGAGATAAGACATATGAAACCTTTGTATTATTCTATACTTACAAATCAGATGACAGGTATTTCTACCTATTCTATTTCCCCTATAAGGGCACAAGGATTAATTAATCTTCTTTTCTATTTTCTCAGTCAGATTTTCTATTTTCTTATTGGTAGCCAAATCAAAATTTCATCATTTTATAACTGTTCACTTGGGAAAGGATATGAAGATAAGAAAAACATGTGTTATAGTTATTTAAGTTAAATTCTATGAAATCTGCAGAAATACTGAGGCTTTCTCTTTCATTTCTGCAGTGGCAAAGTTCAAGTTTAAAAAGAACAAGTGTAGGTCTTCCATGACACTTTTGATTTATCATTTCATATATGCCCTGAAGTTATCTGTCTGATTCTTCACAGCCTTGCCAATAAATCTTTTCCATGACCTGGGTTTACTTTCCCATATTCATAATCTTCATTTCATGACATTATTTCCTTGTTAAATCTCCTGAAAATTCTCATCCTTCCCTTGCCCTATTTATTGCAGCAACATTTGGAGCCCAGATCATGGGAGGTCTGAAATCTTCATTACTATCATATCAAATATTTTTCTAAACCTGAGGCCATACTGCTCAAAATCACATCTTCAGAAATGTGTCACAGGGTTGTTTTTTTTTTTCCATGTTGCTCTCTTTGCATGGCAGAAAACTCTGTAAAGCGACTTCACTGTCCATATGAAGTTTTCTCTGGAAACTTGCCTCAGTTAAAATGCCAAAAGTCTGACACTCAGACAGCTGGCCTGTTGTAACTGCTGTTTTTCATTACCTACAGACTGAATCTTATAACAGAATCGTAAAATGGTGTTGGTTGGAAGGGTCCCTAAAGTTCATCTAGTTCCAATCCCCCTGCTATGGGTGGGGACACCTTTCACTAGCCCAGGTTGCCCAAAGCCACATCCAGGCTGGTTTTGGACACTTCCAGACATGTGGCATCTGCAGTTCCTTTGGGCAACATATTGCTATGGCCTCACTGCCTTCATGGTAAAGAATTTCTTCCTAATATCTCATCTAAACCTGCCAAAGGATGTTCTAAACTCTCCCCAAAGCCTTCTGTTAGCCACTCTGTACAGTACTGGTGCTCTCAACCTGACCTCATGGGAGAGGTGCTCTAGCCCTTCAATCATCTTTGTCACCTTCCTCTGGACTCACTCCAGCAGGTCCATCTCCTTCTTATGTTGGGGCACCCAGAGCTGAATGCAGCACTCTGGGCAGCATTTCATGAGAGAAGACTAAAAGGGGAGGATCCCCTCCATTGCCCTGCTGGCCAGGCTGCTTTTGATGCATGATTAGCCCAGCAGTATCTTATCCTGGTAGAAATATTCAACTCCAAAGCCAACTGCAACAGGATAAGAGAAGTGCCTGGAGCCCTTAACACAAGTACATTATTTCTTTTATTAAGTTATTTACTGCTGCTGAAACAGGTGGCCCAGGGAATGGCCTGACGCTGTGTCAAGGGAGGTTCAGGTTGGATATTAGAAAAAGAGTCTTCACCCAGAGGGTGGCTGGGCACTGGAACAGCTCCCCAGGGCAGTGGTCACAGCACCAAACCTGAGAGAGTTCAGGAAGCATTTGGACAATGCTCTCAGGTACACAATAGGGCTCTTGGGGATGGTGCTGTCCACGGCCAGGTAGGGGTTGGACGCAATGATCCTTGTGTATCCCTTTCAACTTGGCATATTCTGTGATTCTGTGTTTATTTCTTCTGTGAGCATCTGACATTTCATTAATGAAATATCATTTGGCAAAAGCTTCCCTTATTGGTGTTGCAAGCAGATCATGATTAATGCAGAGGAAAAATTATGTGGTTGCAGACATAAGCAATGCACAGGTTTTATGGGGTTTAGTAGATTATTAAGATGTGACAGTTTTAAAGTCTGAAAAATGAATTAAGCAGATGGAAGTACAGCCTGAAAGCACAGCTATAGCCAGGGGCCTTCATAAGGGTAGCTATCACAAATACACATGGCTTTGAAAAGCAGGTACCATTAATGATCAGCAATGAGGTTAAAGAACTGATTAGTATTTTTTATTTCAGTTATTGTAAGCATAATATTAGATCATTCAGGACAAATCTAATGAAAAAGACAAAACATGTTCACCTGCTTTCTGTAGAAATTAAACAAATTTGGGTAAAGAAATAATAGTAGAAGCTGACGAACATAATAACCTCACTATTTGAAGTTAGTGTTCTGAGCAGAAGCAAATAAGCATTCCTGCATATCTTGTTCCCAAACCTTCAGCTGTCACTGTCCTCAGCCTTCTCTAAGCCTGGGTCTGTGACATTTTCCAGCTCTGTCCTCACAACAGCTCATCAGGCAGCTAAAACTCTGCTATTTCAGTAATTTGTCAGAATTTTTTTGCTACCTTTTTGCCTTAGTTCAACTTTTCTGAAGAAACAACAAATGTGGGTGACGTACCCTTGGTCAAAAAATGTACAGTCAGTTCCTGGGCATGTGCCCTGTGTTACTTTTACAGGTGGCTTCTCCCACCTTCTGCCCAATCCCTGACCACACCAGAGCCTGCCTATAAACCCTGCTTTGAGTAGGAAGGACTCACAGCAGCTTTGGCCAGAGTATCAGTACCTGTAATCAGTTTTGAGGCAAAGGTTTAATTGCAGATGAGCAATACACTCCTTTAGTTGTCTCTACAGCCCCTTCTGATAGATTTGGCAATTAGAGCTGGGTGATAAAGCTTTGATGACAAGCAAAGGAAATGCTGACTTGTTCAAGCTTCTGATGGGAACATATGGTTGCAATTAAATGTTTTCAGAAGGATCCCTCAGGGCAGAATGGACTTCTGGTAACTGTGACAAATGGTTAGGGAGCTTACTTGAGGTAAGGAAACTGGTGGGTGCAAGGTGCTGATGGCACCATACATAGAGCAGCAGAATTGCTCTCTGTCCCAGACTCCCAGAACTTTTAAGGGCACAGTAATTTGTCAATAATTTACATCAATGCCTTTCTAATGCATGAACTGGTTTCTAGAGTGCTATATTTCTGTGTCAGTTTGCCAAAGTGTTTTATACTGTTAAGAGTTATTTTGTCTTTGATCTTTCCTAATTTCTGAGAAGAGATCATTTAAAGCATGCCCCTTTAAGCTTCTACTTCTCTAATACGTTGTGAAGAGAAACTTTTATTTCAGCAGCTCAGAAATGTTCTTATCTGTATAATCACTCCTATGCTAAATAATCCCCACCTAACCAAGAGGCAGAGAATTATATGGAATAACTAGCTCCTAAGCAGCTTCTTCCCCACTGGAGTGCCAGCCAGGGCATCCAAATTACAACAAATGCTGCAAATATTCACAGCAAAGAGAAAGGACACAATAACAGGCAGTGGCCAGAGACAAAACACTGTCTGTCATTAAACAGGCTCAATATCCAACTCCAAAATTGGCATTTCTTTACCATGCCAAGATCAATGAACAGAAATTAATGAGCAATGTGCCCGTGACCCCTTGCCCATTTCACTGGTGTCTTTGATCCCTGATGTATGTGCAAACTCGATTGTGCTGAGCTTAACCATCACCAAAGGCAGGCTGAGCACAACAGGTAGCACAACAATAACCTCAAGTGTGCAGCTGCCTTTTTCTGCATATCAATATGCAAGTTTGAGAGGGGATGCCTTATTTCCAAGATGTCCACCCCTAGCAGAGCCTGAAAGATGATTAACCAGAAACAGAAAATGGGGTTAATTATGCAAATTCTAGAAAACATTTTAAGAGGTTATGAGTGGATTGATGCTGCTGGATGTCCGAGCCTCTCATTTACAATCATGAATTCACCTACATACTCTCTTTGCCTGTTCAACAAGGATTTTAGAGGTCACAGAGTAACACAGTCTTAGTTTATAACTGTATTTTACTTGTCCCAGTATCACTGTTTTCATAGTCTTGCTCTGTCACAGTCCTTTGATGTGTAATGCCCCATTGAAGTATATATTCTATAGCTATGCCTGGAGCTATTGTGTTTTGTAGGCCTTCTGGTGGCTTTTTAAAAACATTAAACATATATAAGGTTTAAGAAGATTCAAAGGCCAGAAAGAGAGTATGCACATCCATCCCCTACAAGGCTCAGCATGAGAGGATGAAACAACTTCAAAGCTTCCAAACACAGAATTCAAAACACTCAAGAAGCTTTTGCCCGAAACCAAACCTGTGATGAAGCACTCTTCCTGGATTTTCCAATGTAGGGTGACATCCACAAGTGTGCTCATTGTGATGTTTTTACTCTGTCATATTTCTCTGGAATTTGTGTTTTTAATCCCTGACTGCATGTACATTAGTTCTTCTTTGCACTTAAAAGTTAAATCACATTTAAACAAATTATGAATTCAAAGCACAGTTATTTTATCTTAATTATGCCATAGGTGGATGCTGCTGTTCCAGAATGGCTGAGTTATTCCTGCTCAGCTGCAAACTGGACCAAGCCCAGATTAGCATAAATCAGTCTTGAACATATGAATACTTTCATGGGAGGCACAATTCCCATTTTTTTGCATAGAAATACACTTGAATGTGTACTGTCAGGCAAAGAGAAGTTGTGTTCTTTTCCATTACAGAAACCAACAGAACAGTGACAGCTCTTATTTTCTCTTTAAGATGAGCTATGAAAAACCAGTGAATGGGAGAGAATTCTGCCCCATTGTTTAGGTCCCTAACTGAGGTTCCCTATCAGTCAGTCACACAATTAATGAAGTGTAGAAGACACCTTTGCATTTCTCCAGAGACAGCTCATGTCTTTGTCATTTAGTGTTCCTCTACTGCATAGAGAACTCAGTCACCTCCAGAGGTTGTTCTGGTCTATTGGACTTGAGTAATGTCCTCAGAGAGTTTCTAAGAACCTGTAGAAAATATTGACTGCATCCATACAGCAGCATTTGTTCTGCCATGGTCTGAGAAAAAGGGGGAAAAGTGATGTGAAACAAGAATAAGAGTGAGAGAGTGCGTGTGTGTTGTTTTTTCTTGTTTCTTTTCCTTTGCTCGTGGAGTTTTTCTTGAACAATCCATAGGTGTCACAGCACATCTCCTGAGGTGGTGCTGAACTGTACTGCTGTGACATTGGCATGTTGAGTGCTCTGCTCCTTCTCCAGAGACCTGCTAGTAGTCAATCCTTTATGGTCAAATAAATATATGCACCTTCAAATGTGTTGGGTCTGAAAGCACGCCCTGTGTCCAGCCTTAACCACTCAGCAAGGATCTCTAATCTATTTGTTAGTTTTGCCTCTGGGAGTTCAGAAATGCTTTGTGAAGGTAAAACCCCATGTTCATGAAGGATTGATTTCTGCTGGTCTGAGCAGTTCCTAGCATAAAAAGGGAAGTATTAATTGAATTAAGCTTTTCTATCATTTAGCAATCCTGGAAAGATTGACTTTTTGAAACTCACACAGGAGCACAGATATGTAAGCTCTACAAAGGCACTATGGAGCTCGACAGGATCCTACTGGAGTTACTACAATATACAGTCAGAAATTAACTGTCAAAAATCAAGAAGTGCAAGGAGGATTAGATTTCCTCTATTACATTTACATAAAAAATATAATTTCTTGATGTTTTACTGATTTCTTCTTATGACAGGTGATGCTTGATCAAAAAAGATATCTTTGT
>PYHW01010271.1:4896332-4927987 GCA_013186435.1 Turdus rufiventris
TGAGCCTTACTGGAAATTCAGACCTACACTGCATCAGCCAAACATTTTGTGAGATTTTGGCCACTCAACAACCTTTTCCTTTTCTGCCCCCAGGTCCCTCAGCTTTTTGAAGAAGCACAGACTGGCAGCTGATAGCCATGGCTGGGCACAGGGCTCAACACAGCCACCATGCGCCACCTGAGTCCTGGCCTTTAGCCTCTAATTGCAGTTTGGCACCTGGACTTGCAAATATTGATTGGTGAAACATTTTATGATAATCATGTTCAAAGTTAAGCTGATCACTCCTTAATGATATTACTGGAAACATTCTGTAACTCATTTGGCACCCCCTAATCTTGGCACTTAGAGGCTTCACCTTCATACAGAGAAGACCACACTCCACAGAGGATTTCACACCTAAGCTGACAGATGCCAGCCTTTTACACAAATGCCTGCTGTTCTGCATAGAGCTCAGTTTGTTCCAGCAAACAGGATGATTTAACAATGTACAGAGATAACTATATGCTTAAACATATATATATATATATACACATAGAAATAACTAGGCTCATATCTGGACACAAAAAATTGAGCAAGGATTATGAATACAAAGACGAGGCAATGACAGCAAAATATAAAACTGAAATATAAGGAAATTGCAGTTTTATTTTACTGTCACTTGAAATCACACACACTTTTCTATTTTTTTTTTTTTTTGTGACTAAGGGTAACTGAATTCAAAAGTGTCCATCTTATGAAAACATTAAGATTCTTTAGTACAATTACCATTGTTACTTCTACGTTAGTCGCATGCACGTGTTTGAAATAGCTCTGGGTTATTTGGAATCCAACAACAACATACTGCAGAATTAACAATATTTCTTCGAGACTGTGATAACAGCAAGGGAACACAATGAGAAAGGTTCTTTTGTACTGGGAGCCCTAGCAACAGCATCCATTCTCAAAAAGGTTAATCCCCTGTTTCAACACATCCTGATGCTTTGCTGATAGTCCCCACTGAAACTGTTCAGGTGTAGCCTTCTGCAAATTCCTAAAGACAGAATGTGTCTGGTTTCACAGACAGGGAATGGTTCCTTATTTCAAATGACAAAAAATGAAATTAAAATTGGTTCAGTAAGAAGTCAAAAGAATTTTACAGGGCAAATCCCCTTTTCTTATATGTGTGAAATGGATTTCACTAGAACAATGCACAGAGCCATACAGCAGGCTGTTGAAGGCAACTGGAATTAAAGAAAGGTTTGAAACTGTTCCCATGAAATTATCTAAGAAAAGACTAGGGAATAGTGTATTTAAATGATATATTAAAGAGGTTGATAAGCTTTGAGACAGATGCTTTATTTCTGAACTTTTATAATACATCTTCATTTTCTCTGCTCTATATTATATTACGAATAAAAAAGAGCAGGTTGTTTTCTAATTGCACATAAGCTGCAGAACATCAGGCAAATATACCTTGTGTTCCATGTGACATAAACATGATATATGAGTTTTCTTTGCGATTTTGCTTTAGTGCTAATCGCTTAGAGAAAATTCCTTGAATGTTAAGAGCCAGGATCACAGATGGAAAATGGCTGCAAAGAATGGAATGCATCTTCACTGAACAGGGATGGAAGCCATGTAGGTGTTTTCTGCTTGATATTTCTGTAGGTAGAAAGCATACTTAGCTTCCTATTTTAGGCATCTAAACCACCCTCCCTTCTTAGCTACAGAGAGCAGTTGTAGAGAGATTGAGGCCATGGCTCAATAATGGTTGAGGGAAGGTTTTGAAGAAGCCTCTTTTTCTCTGTATGGAGAGGAAAACCTAACCTAACACTGGATGTTTGCAATATATGATGTGTAAGCTGTTGACATTGTACACTACATCCACCCAGTCCAGATTCTAGTGATTCTGCATGCAAAGTCTCAAGGACTGTATCTAAGGGGTACCTTTTCATATAGTTGATGATGCATGCTACTGCAACTACAGAGAAATTCAGGAGAGGAGTCAGTGATCCACATCCACTTTCCTAGGCTGTGAGCTTCAAAACCTTGTCCTCAGAGTCCTGCTCTGCTGCTGTTCCAAATGGGAATTCTGTCAATACAGCCTGGCAACCCATGCTTTTTGTGTCCTTACCCTCAGACAGTTCACTGTTGAATGACAAAACAGGCAGCTCAGAAAAGTCACCAACCACAGGCACACACACACATTTCCTTGGTGCAGTGGAAACCTGAGGATTTTTTTCTGTTGCCTCTGCCTGTACAATCAGCAAATCACAGACTCTGGCAGCTGCTGCTTGGATGGCCTTGGAGGAGAAGAAAGGCAAAGAATGCCAGGGTAGGCTGCAAGTTCTTACCTGAGCTAATTTACTCCCTTGAGTTTCACAAAAATTTCAGCATAAATGAGACAGAAAGCTGTAGAAACTTCTTACTAATGTTTGCTTTGATTGGCTTTTCAGCTTTATAAATCTTAAACAGCCCTCATAAAATTATCTATAGACAGCAAACATTTAGTATATGTTATATACTAAATTATATAAATTGTCACTTGCATGTCCAAAATGTCCAAAGAAATTTTGTGTCAACTTTTAGATGACTGTTCAGATTATTTTCTGTATAGCATGAAGAAAAAGGGCTGATTTGTAGAGCAGGACTGTAATGTAGTTGATTTTTTGTCACAGTTTGTGCCAACAGTATCCTTTGATTACTCAGTGAATTATAGCTTTTTGGGGTTTTTTCAAGCAAATCTGCTGTCTTAAGAAAAACAAAGTTCTGTGAAACTTGCAGTATATAAAACTATTTTCTTCATTGTCTATAAATCAAAATATGTTTTAAAATTTAGATGTGAGTCATGCCAAAATTGAAGACATTGTTGTTCATTCCAAAAAGAAGCTGACAAGAAACAAAACAGATTTGAAAGGTATCTTCATTAGAATACCTCTTGTAACAGGAAATGCAAAAAATGGTCTCCTTAAACTGCAGGGGGAAAAAAAAGAGAGAACAAGAGGTTCTTTATTTATTATCATTTTATTTTACATTTAATACTGAAATTTAAATGTTTTTGTTTCAGCATCTGAAGTCCAGTTCTCCCTCAGAAACATCTAAGACTCTGTGTACTGCCCAGCCTGAGACCCCTGCTAGCCAAGACTCAGGTCAGGGGAGTAATTAATTTTTTTCTTTTTATGTGGTGGGTCTGGGAAAATATGTGCCTGTGATGTGATTTGCCTTGTTGCAGACTAATGTTAACGTGAACATGACGCACAGTGAAGACATCTAGCCTATTGCATGTAGTCCAAATTACAGTAATTTCACAACTATAAGGTGCACTGGATTATAAAGCACACTTCCGGGTGTCGGCAAATTTCCAGACTTTGTCCATATATAAGGTGCACCGGACTATAAGGCGCACTTTTTTTGTGCAGTGAGGATCCACGCACAACGAAGTAACGAATTAGTAACGGAATCGTGCGATCGCGGGATTTGCTGGCAGGTGCTCAATTTGCAAACATTTTTCACAGATTGGCGTAGCCTTTAAATGCAACCCCAGGCGCCCTCCCTGTGCCGTGGGCCCTGGCACTCCCGCCCGTCCCCGGCACCAGCTGGCGCGGCTCTCGCAGCTTGACTGCCGTGCTTCGCGGCTCGGCTCCCGCAGCTTGCACATCCGGGTTGGCAAATTTCCCAACTTTGTCCACATGTAAGGCACACTGGGTTATAAGGCGCACTTCTGGGTTTCGATCAGAATTTTAGTCTAAAGGGTGTGCCTTATAGTCGTGAAATTACTGTAGGCTGTGTACTCCCTGTTAATTCTGCTGGCTGTATCTGGAGGTATGTACCAGCTCTGGGGATGGCTGCCATGTCCACTGCTCACAGAGGGAGCTTGATCAACTCTTCCAGAGGAGATGTCTGGAACTGTTTCAGCAACATAAGCTAGTGGAAATTAAAATTTGTATTAGCAGTGGAGTTTAATGGGCACCCCTTAGAATAAAATATTCAATGAGCATGTGGGTTTCCTGTGCTACTGATGGATGTTCTAGTATGTGTGCTCTGGATTAAAAGTCTTTCAGTGAACTCAATAATGTCACAGAATCACAGAACCACAGGATGACTAGGTTGGAAGAGACTTTCAAGATCATTAAGTCCAACCCATACCCTAACACCTCAACTAAACCATGGCACCAAGTGCCACTTCCAGTTTTTTAAACACATCCAGGGATGGTGACTCCACCACCTCCCCAGGCAGACCATTCCAGTAGTTTATCACTTTTTCCACGAAAAACTTTTTCCTACTCTCCAGCCCTTAATTTCCCTTAAAGAATTTTTTCTCATCATAACAAGCTAATGCAGTGCCTGTTCTGTTTGGGAACAGAAACAATTAATGAAAACAAGTGGAAAGTTAATTGGGTTCTCTGGACCTCTGATACAGGATTTCAGAACAGGATCTATTGTAAGTATGCTCTTTTATATGTTAAACCACACTTTTATATATCCTACCATTCCTGTTCTGCTTGATTTCAAGATTTTGGAGACATCCATTGGGTACAACACCTTGAAAGTGTCTTCTTAGATCCTCTCTGCTCCTGGATTTTTCCTAGATAAAACTCCAAACACCTTGATTATCTATATACCTCAGATAAGAATTTTTCCAGTCATACAGAATTTATTTCTGTTACATCAGTCCCACACAGAAGAGCTATGATAGGGCATCAACTAGACAGGCTTCTTATTCTCTACTGTACAAAAAACCCTACTACACTTAAATATTATGAGTTGTAAAGGTACTTGAATTAGTGTGATACAGACTGCATACTTATTTTGGGATCTTGGAACGTCCTATAGTCTGTCCTTAGCCTCTTGGTATCTTGGCTTCACTGTCATCAAGACCCAAATTGGCAAGTTTAAGAGTGTCCATGAACTGCAATTTATCTTCTAAGTTCTGTCATAGACATAACCTTAAAAATAGGAGGTCTGTCTGTGTCTCTTTACAGAGGAGGCTCAGTTTCTAGCTGCTGCAGTTGTGTGACTGTGACCTATGCAATGTGCCTGACAACTGGAATGGCAGAGAGAACATGAAAAATAATCTTCTGTTATTAGAAAAACACATACAACACCATGTGGTGAAGAAGAAAGTCAAGCCTGGGTAAATAACAGGTAGTATAGGAGCTTAACTGATCGATACAAGTGGAGGTGATCAAACACACTAAGCCCATTTTCACTCTACACTGCAATCTGACTTTACACTTGTTTTGAATGCTTTAACATGTGAAAGGAAAATAGTGCCTGAAAACCTAAAGAAATATAGGTGTGACTCAGGTATTCATTTAGACAAGTGGATGGAATGGAGCTAACTTTCTTCTTGGTAGCTCATGTAGTGCTCTCCTGAATTTGGGACCAAGACAGTGTTGATGACACAGGGATGTTTTTACTCAAAACATCAGGGATGTTTTGTTTCTGATCAATGTTTACTCACTGTCTAGACTCTCTCTGTCACTCTGTCCTGCCAGTGAGCAGTCTGGGCTTTGGCAAGAATCTAAGTGAGACACAACCAGGACACCTGACCCAAACTGGCTAAAGAGACATTCCATGTGGGATGCATAAAAACTGGGTCAAACTCAGTAAAAACTGGGGAGGTGGACTAGATTTTCCCAAGGAAGCTGCTGCTCCATGGGAAGGAGCTGTTGCAAGGTAGTAGGTAGAGCCTGACTGAGCATCGGTCTGGTATTAGGAGACAGTGAGTGATGGTCTCTGCACCATTTGGGTTTTTTCCCCCTGTTCACTTTACTTTAACTGTCTTTATCTCAGGCTTCAGGGTTTTGTTTTTTTTTCTTTTGCTTTTCTATTTGTGTCCCCAGTCCCTCTATGGGAGAGTGAGTTGCTGGTTGGTGTTTAGTTGTTGGCCAGGGTTAACACCAACCCTCTACACATGTCCTTTTTTTTTTAGTTTTTTTAGACTACTGTAAAATAGAAGACAATAGCCTAATTATATATCCAATCTTTTCTCATAATTGTTGTGGAATGATGTCACCCTAATTGCTGAGTGTAAAGGTAAAATATATTTTAAAATAAATGGTTTTCAGCCCTCTCCTAAACAAAAATGGTGGAACTGTGTAACTATAGTGGCAACCAGTTTTATTTCATATAAAAAGGTCATTTTATGAGAGGATAAGGAATGTGAAGACCATGTGTGTGCATAAAATTTATTCACAGCTTCAGTTTATATTCCATATAGAATATTACTGAAATAATGAACCCTGTGCACTCAATTTAACACCTTTGACACCTTCTACGTCCTTGGCATTTTTCAAATTGGAAATCTTTTTATAGAGAGTCCTTCCCGTAAATTGCAGAAAGTTGACAATCCCATGTCAATGAAACCAAGACTTTAGGCCAAAAGCAGAGACTAAGGACTGTAGCAAACCCTATACCACAGTACATCTTTCCCCATTATTTCAGGGATGGGCACAGGGAAGTGAAAAAACCCCTTCAAATACATGAATGTGTCTTCAAATTTTTCCTGTTTTCAGATTTTCCTCCCTTAACTTTGGCTTCTTCCCTCAGGTTTCACAATACAAAGCTCAAACTGCAGAATAATCTGATAAGTACTTAAATATTTGTAGATACATCTTATCCAAGTGAGAGCTCCCCACAGCATGAAGGTCCAAAAAACACACTTCCCACAGAATCATACAACCTGAAGAAAAAAGTCTAAATCAAAGACTCCTTAAATTTCTGAATTAGGCAATCTGAAATAGAATTAATTTTTTTTGCATATTTTTATTTTTTCCAAACAGTTGGACATCCCTAATTTATATGACAGAGGGTGAAGCTGATGGGGAAAGGACAGCTGGGTTGACTACTTTCCTTCATTCATAATGCAGTTCTCTCCTCCTCTCGACATGTGAAACATCTCAGTGATTTTATGTTCTCCCTCCCTTTCTCAAAAAGTACCAATGAAAATATCTTCCCCCTGACTGAGCAGATAGTTAATTTTAAATTAAACAGCTGTGTCCAGGCGCAATGAGCATCTATCTCTGCTGCACAGCGAATGACTTGTAACTGAAATTACCAATATTTGGGGGTTTGACCTCCAAATGGTTAATTAACATTTCTCTTAAATGAGTAGCATAAGACTGATCCTATCAGTGATAATGCAAGAGGGTTTTGCAGTTTGAATCTCGTTCTCAGTGTACAATGACAGCAACACTGGTGGCTGTGTAAATGAGCTGAGTGCCTAAAGGAGGTTCCAGCAGAGACATCTTAGGAAGTAATGGAGTAGTTGAGTACTTTATGTTTACACTGGATAAAAAGACTTTTGGAAGGCTAGAGTAACTGCTTTACTGGATGAGTAGTTGCAGTCAAATTTTCAAAAAAATGGAAGTTTAGAAATTATTTCATAGGACAGAACAAGACTTTGGATATGTGATCCACTCCACGGCGATAAAGCATCAATAAAATATTATGTTACTTAGGCACATAGCAGGGGCAGAAATTTTGAGCTCAAATGGAAGGAACCTCCCAAAAGGCTTCAGTTCCTTTGGTACAAGGGTGAATAAGTGTCTCTGAAGGTCTCAGCTCCTCAGCAGAGGCACCTAAGTCAGACCACTTATCCCTCTGGAAGCCTCCAGTCACTTCTTCACATGCAGATAAGAAAGTACTGTAAGAGACTGAAACACCAGACTGGAAAAAGCTAGATGCAAGTTAGATCGCCTGAGGTGGGCAGACTGGCTCCTTGCCCATTTCCTCTTCCTGCCACCCTGTTGTATTTATTCATGCAGTTATTTCCTGTAAATTGCTCAAGAAGTCAGTTGATCAAGTATGTTATGAACATTTCTTCTTGTCATATGTGAGTTAAGTTCAATGTTAATTCACCTGTGTATAGTATAGTTTCACAATGACTGGCCACTAAACAGTATTTAATTCAGCCACAGAGAACTGCAAATCACAAAACAATGAATCATTGTTTATGTAAACCAGACAATTTAGCTCTGTGCTAAGAATAATTCACTCAATCTATAAAAAGGACTGTCCAAAACCAGCTTCTACTCTCTGAAATGCTTCACATTTATTGGAGTTTTCAAAGGACTGCTTCTTTCCTTGTATCTTCTGGAAGTTCTGTTATGAAAGAAAGGTCAAAATTGCTACTAGCAGACCAATTGAGAAAAGCTTGTGGCCCCCTCACCCCTCCATTTGTATATGCTCTCTTTTTCAAACAATTCCCCCCAAAAAATGTATTTTTCTGAAAGGAATTATAGGAACATGCTTAAGCATTTGGTTAGTCTTTGATCTCATTTCTGTTTTCAAAGTCTAACTTTAGGGTTAAATTAAATCAACTTTAAGTCCAGTCAAACACTTGAAACAAAGCAGTGCATTTCTTCTGTGTGTGGCACGTCTCTGGGCCTCTCTACATGTGTTAATTCCTTTAGTACCATTGTGGCTCCTCATTCTACTCACTCCAGTATGTCCATACCTCCCCACTATTGCTGTGTTGAGCTGCCTAGAACTGGACCTTCCAGGTGTGTCTCTCCAGGGATGAGATCTCTTGGCAGCACTTCTCCTAATGCAGACCAGAAAGCGTTGGTCTTGTTTGCCCTGAGAGGGCTTTACTGGCACAGGTTGGCTTGCTGTACAGCAGAACCCTCAGCACCTTTTCTGCAAAGCTTCTTTTCTGCTGCTGGGTCCCCAGCCTATGCTGGTACATGAGGATATTCCTCTCTATTCGAAGGGCTTTGCTTTTCCCTTTGTTAAACATCAGGAGATTCTGGTTTATCCATTTCTCCCCTGTCTCAAGGTCACTATCAACTTGAACCCAGGTCTATAATTTGCTTTTCTTGTAATGTATAGTGAAGCCAGTTCATGAACTCAGATTAAAAACCCAATCCACATCCATCATGAGGATCAAAACTTAATTTTTGTTTGAACTAGAGCTCCTCTTTTAGGAAAGTCTTCAAATATAATTGCCACTTTCCAGTAATAAGTAAAAACTAACAAACTCTTTGCCCTCCCCCAGGCTATAACCCTTGACACCTGTGTGAAAAATCCCATTTCATTTTTTGCTAAGAATGCATCTCTCTTTGCGTGGCAGTTAGCAGAATTTCATCTTTTACATTGGAAACCTGTGTATTCTCAGGCTTAACTTTCCCATATGGAAACTCTAGCCTATGGTCAGTCGTATTTTTCTTTAAGTCTCAAAATATTTTCTGAGTTTCCTGTAGCCATCATGGTAAGATGTTGAAAGTAGAGCACAGTACCACATCCTGGTAGCAGTTACACTGATACCAAAATTCAGTAGTAACAGAGGTAGGGTTTGTTTGCCTAATTGTATGTGTCTAGTGAATATTTAGATGGTAGCTTGCTTAACTTCTATTTGCCAATCCAGCTGGGTATTCATCTCTGGTAGGTCCTTTGCCATATTTTTGCACCCTGGTCTTGTGATTTGGGTACTGAACACTCCTTCATACAGCACTAGACACCTGTTCAAGCAGCTGAGCTCTGCCCACAGTGTCCCTACATAGTTCATCAGTTGATGCATGCATTCACTTTTTAGCATGTTAATCTCTTGATCATAAAATTCCATGAGAAATTATGTTCATCTAAATATTTACCTCTGGGGTTTTTTCAGAGCAATTCTTTCTCAGGCTAGCAGCTGTTATTCTGCTTGTCCTACAGTCTCATTCTTTTTCTTGGCTTTGGTAGTACACTTCAGTTGGTGCTGAAATTTCCTCTTTGCTGAGGAAATAAGAATACCCCTTAACAATGTTCTCCTTATGGTTCCAGTTTTCTCAGTCTTTGAATATCAGAAAGTTGTATAATAACATTAAAAATTATTTTTAAGTTGTATTCCAAAGGCTAGAAGGATCTAATTTTTTAAAATGTCTCTTTAAAGTGATTTACTCCTTATGATTATAGGTAGAGAAATACCAATCATCCTTTGAATGAAAAGCATACTTCTTTTATATCATTCATTCTTCTAAATTATTTAGTGCAGTCTAACATTTTAGGTGCCTTACAGAAGTCTAAATATGTCAACACCTTGTGTAATCTCATTCTTTTTCATTTTCTTTTCCTCAGTTAAAAGAATTATAGAGTTCTTTGTTTACTGGACATTTTGACTTTGATTTGGTATGTACTTAAGGAAAGGTACATCAGTGTTAAGACTGTCAGACTGATGGAGTCATAGAGATGCAAGAGATTTATTTAAATGAAAGGAAGAGTGGATTTTATTCTTGCTGATGCTAATAGGCTAGTACACTTTCATGAATCATAAAAGAGCAAAGTGCCCTCATCTATACAAATATTTAGCTAAAGTCTCAATAGATGGCACCTTGAGGATGCTTTGAGGACAAGGAGAACTTAGAAGTTGAGAAGAGAGACCAGCAAAATGCAATTTGAGCTGCACCATCCCACTGCTTACTGTCCCAGGCGAGGAACTTGAAGAGGATTCCAAAACCCTATGAACCTCCTGAAAAGATATCCATGTCTGAGATCAATATCAAAGATTCCTGCTAGGAGGAAGCCAGGGAGAACTATCTCTTTCTGCTTAGTGGGACTGACTTTTGGATTCTGTGGGCTCAGCAGAAGATGCAGAAGGATTCTGAGCGGAGGAAATATTTAACCATCTGTCCCTTGCATACTCTTTGTGTTTCAGTGGGAACAGGTCAAGGAATGAAACTTGGGAATCTTGTAAAGTGGAACTTTGGGCTCCACTCATGTGGGAGATGACTCATTACTATTTGATTCACCCATTTCCCAAATACTTATTTTCTAGCAAAAGTTAAATGTTAAACTCCTAAATTCGTTTAAGTATTGCTATGTCATCTGATACGCCTCAAAGATGTTGTTTCCTTGTTCATTAAATTCTTGAACTCCAAGAAAAACCAAAACCAACCAACCAGATAAAAAAAAAACCCACAAACCCAAAAAAATGAAATCAACCAACCACCAAAAACCTTCAAATCAAACAAAACCACAAACCTACAAACAAACAAACAAAGAAACAAACAAAAACAAGCCACCATCAAAAGCAAACTCCAAACCCAAGCATAAACAATAGGTGTTGTACGTAAAATATTTACTATAGACTTAATTTTCAAAAAATTGTCATGTTTGGTTTTCTTTGCATAACTGAAAAGCCCACCTAGATACCCCATAACAGGCACTTAAAACTGAAGAGGAACAGAAATATTTCCATTAGAGTTTTAAGCATTTAAGTGACAACTAATTCTGTTTTAAATTTTATAGGAAAATTTGATGGTAAAATAAAATGTGACAGCAATTCCACATAAAAATATATGTTCATTTTTTATACATATCCATTCAAATCAATCTATGTGCTTTAGATGGAGTAATTTACTACATTTCTCCCATTCATTTAACTTGTGCAGAAATGGAATGATAATGCTATTTTACCCCACTATCCTGGTACAAATACCTTGTTGGAGTGTGGATAGGATAGAGATAACTTAAGCCACAGTACTGTTGGATGATGGAAGCATGAACAGGACTGATGCACAGTCCCTCCAACAGCACCCAGCTGTTCTTTTCCTCTCAGTGCTAAAATTGTGGTAGTTCTTCTAGCCTTTACTTCTGGCCTTTTCTTCTAGCCTCTTACTGCGTTAAGAATGTTTCTACAATATCTTGTTCAGCTAAGTAGGTGTTTTTCTTTAGTCCTACTGTACAATCAACCTGCATGAGTAACCGTCTAAGAATGTTTACAGGGCATTTAATCAGCAGGAGATACTTATATTTATGAAGGTAATAGGAAATCCCCTGTGGATTTGTATCTAATTTAGTCATCCTTAAAGCTCAGTGTATTTACTGTTGCAGCTGGGGATTAGTAATGTCAAAAGATTCTCAGCAGAGAAAGAAAATTCAGCACCTTATCTGTCTAGAGCAAAATTTCCCAGGTTTCAGGAAGGTCTAACTCAACTGCTAGATGAGGGAATTATAGTCATTGTGCCCTGAAAAATTTAAAGACAGTTTTTCTTTATGGATAGAGAATAATGAAAAGGTAGGTCTTTAATACCTGATATTGAAAATGGAACCTACTTTCTCAGCACAGAGAGAAAGAGGTTGCCCTAAAATTTAAGATACACTGTAAAAAGACTGAAAAGGCCTCCATGCAATATCATTTAAATCATACCTGATCTGAGCTGCCATGGCTAGCTGCCAGCCATTAGTACCACATACTATGTTTAGTCCCTGGATCTTTTATCTCTCATGCTCAAACTCCACTCATTTCACCCTTACAGAGATGAGAAACACGTATCTGAAAACATTAACAAATTGAAAAAAAAGAAAAAAAAAAAATCTTTCTGGGTTTAGCCAGAATATTGTGCTTACTCATATTTTTCCAGCTCATGTTGGAAAATGGGAGCTAAAATGTTGTTCTAACCTTTTGATTAAAATGTAAAATATCAAATGAGGATTTGTGCTGAATTAAGTTAGGAAAGATGCCGTAGCATTACATCATACCACAGGTACTGATACAATGTTCTAAAGCACAATCTAAACTTTATTTATTGTCTTGTTATTCTTTTTAATTTTTGCAAGACTAAGCCCAGATTCTTTGGACTGAACCTTTCCCTTGATGCTCTGGGGAAGCCAGTAGCTTTCATTGCTATTTTTGCTTGCAGGCAGATTCCATCTCTGGTATTACACCACATTTTGTTTGACAGAATGAGGAGCAGACCAGATTGCTTTGTAAAACTAAGAAATGGAGAACATTTGATTTGTAATACCTATTTTACCAATTTTTAAACAATCAGTTTAAGTATTTAGCACATGCTCAGGGATAACTGGTGGCATCAGTACTTCTGAGGAACTTTATTGCAAACACTTAATTCTCTGTTAAGTAAAACCTCCTGTATCATAGTAATAGTAAAACTAGGGAAAGGGAGGCAATAACTGTGCAGCTGTTCACAACCTAAAGTACAAATTGCAGAATCATCTGGGGGAGTGGAGAATGGCCATGTAGTACTTTTCATATTGGAAGACAGATTGTATCCCTGAAAGGGAGATACATCTATACAGTTCTCTTGTCTTGATTCTATATCTAAGGAAAGAAATATTTGTAACCAAGACTGATCTTCGATAAACAACCAATATAGGGCTCAGTTCCTGAATGTCATATAACTAAATTTCAGCTCATCACACAAAAAAACCCCAACAAATGGGAAGCGGAAACTTTGGAAAAGTCAGCCAAAGAAGAAACTTATCAGAAAACCAGCTTTGACATATGATGCTTCCATTTCCAAAAACAACTAGAAAGTTATCCAGTATAAATTATCTCTCTCACAGATGTCTCAAATGGAAAAGCTATAATGATCATGATGCTTAAAAATAACAAATTCTTTTTTCAAGCTCCTGGCTTCTGGATGCAAGTCTCCTTTCCCATTCCCCAGCCCTCAGGCTGTGTTCAAAACAAGTTCTGGCCAAAATTCAGAGTATCTTAATAGGTGGTTTAAAAGATGCCAGTGCAGAGGGCAGGACTGTTTGACATAACTTTATACCTACAGTGTAGATAACTTTCCTGCAAGTTATTTAAGCTCTCTACCCTGAGATCCAAATGGCCTATCCACACTTAACCAGCTGCTATGTTGCACATACCTGGTGTTTTCCTGAACACTTGCACCTGGCAGTGGATGTCCTAGACTGCAGATATGTATATCACACTAGCTGGTATTCTCTTCCTTGTGACTGGTCCCTGCACAGCATTGTCAAGACCACACTGTCCTGATTATTCTTCTCCAGCTGCAGGCCTTCCTAATGTAGTATCCACTTGGGCAGGAGATGCTCAAGTCTGCTGGAAAACATCCTCTGCATTCTCTCCCTGACTCTAAAAAAGGCTCCCTAAGCCGAGCCATGATGCAAACTGCAGCAGGGTGTCAAGGATATTCCTTACACAGAGGAAGCAATAAAGGGTGAGATTGTTACTTCTCCTTTAAACAGCTGAGCAGCATTCCTTATAAAGCAAACACAGTCCTGTTCCCTGTGATGCACAGAAAGAGTGGAGCAGAGCACAGACAGGGAGCACTAAAAGTCACCCTAGAGCCAGCTTTGCATTACGCAATGCTGCAGTGCCTGTGCTGTAAGGGTGACTGAGCAATCTTCTAGATGAAAATCAGCTGTGAAGAATAAAATGCCAGCACAATTTTCTGATGGCTGGTTTTAATTTCTTCCTCTGTTCATATTTTTGCCTTTATAAATATTTTATGCTTAATTGGTTTATTACTGGGCTTATTGTTAGAGGTGAACATGAGGCCAGAGAGCAGGGAATAATTAACTGCTGGTCCTGCTACTGGACTTGGTTGCAGGTTTTCTAACCAAGAGTTTACTTACATTGATTTAACTGATGTGATAAGACACACCTGTCAAACCTTTGAAAGTGACTGGTGACTTTGTGTACTACCCTGAAAAGGCAGCAATTAAGAGTGATGAGAGCTGAGAAACAAAATTCTTTCAAGGTCTCCAAATGTGCATGCAAAAAACCAAGGTACCCATTTGAATTTCTTTGAAAATCAATATACATATTATTTGAACTATGATTTAATCATGGCATGACTGATTTCTAGGCACTGCACAGATTTGCTTACCTCTGAACCACTGTTTTTCTCTTTCCAGTATGTGCCTCTGTATAATAAATGTTGTCTGACTTCCTTTACCTTGGTTTTCCTGCCTGAATGCATTGGGAACCAGAATGTGCAAACTCTTGGGGTAAAAAATTGCATCAGAGGCAAGATCCCAGAACAAGTATCCTTCAAAGAGTTGCTGCAACTATGGGAAACCCAGTGGATTCCTCTTACCTGGAATTATGAAGGTTGGGATGAAAAGAGACTTTTTCTAGGGTTTAGATTAGCATGGAGAAAGACAAGACCAAGGCAGGTTCTCTGTGGGATCCTATGGGCATGATCCTCTGAACTGCCTGGCAGTGTCACCGGAGAGTAGTGGATGCATATAGCATGATGCCAGCTCATATTAAAATTTCTTCAGTCAAAAAAACGTTGGATTTTCCTCCCTCATAATATCAAAAAATAGATATATATTTCTAGTTCAATATTCCTGCATTTGTTGAATGGTCAGTAGGCAAGTGCCCAGCAGTTTTTAGAGGATCTGTGGTCCAGAATCCCTTCCCAGTGCTGTGGAAAGCACATGGTCCTTCCCTGCTTCCCCCACACCTGTTATGCATCCAGATGTGCCACAGGAATAGGCCATGAAAGATCCCACAGTTCTCCCTGGAAAGGTTTCAGGAGCAGAATGTGGCCCTTCCCATCTTCCAGCACAAGGTAACAAGGGGAGGTCTATTCTGAAATTTTCAGATACTGTGGTTTATTTGGTTCTTTAGTGGGACTTTGTTTCTGTTGCAGCCGTTGGTTTCGGTTTTGCAGTTTTGTTTTTGTTATTATAAGACTAAATTATAAAAATCCAATGTACTTTGATGAAAGGTCAACTCTGGTAAAAGATTAAAGAGCCACCTTTAGAAAGCTTTTCTTTTTTTTTTATTTTATTAAAATAACATTATTGTAAACATATGCCAGCTGAAAAGAATGGAGCAGTGCAGGCAGCATGTTTGCCTTAAGTTAAGGTCTGCTTGGCATTCAATGTGATTCCTGCCTTCTCTGGGCCAGGAGAGTGAAAGTTCTGTGCTGACCTGAGTGCACTGGTACCTGTCTAGATATGCCTGCCTGGAAACAGACAGGACATGCTCTCCTGGAGATATCACTGGCAGTGCACAGCTGGGCATTGACTCCTTAGTGACTGCCAGCCAAGGGGAACAGAGTGCAGTGATTCGAGTTTCAAACCAAAATCTGAGTGAGGTCTCTGGATGCTTTACTAGGAGGGTAATAGCTGGGGCAGGGAGTGAAAGAATCCTAGGGAGAAACTCTGCCAGCTTGGATGTGTGTAAAACATATTTTGTTTTCTTCATTTAGAGCTGAAAAGACTCTTAATCACTACTACTTTATTTTTGGAAGTTATTGTAGACTAAACCAGTGTCCTGGTTGCACAAGACATCAGGCTGTGCTCAGCTGATGAAGTAGCTGCTCTGAGACCTACAGGAGCCTGCAGTAGGAGTTTCATTTAGGAGAGAAGTCAGGGTTGAGCAACAACAGACACACCCTGAAAAAAGCTAGAGGTGATCTTTCTCCCTGGACTGGTGAGAAACTGAAATATTTTGTTTTCACTTCTCAAAATGACATGTTGTTTACCAGCTCACAAATTATTGTAGAATTTACAGGGAATTTCCAGAAACTTTTTTTTGTTTGTTTTTCCATTTTGCAGTGGAGCAAATTTTGAAACAATGGGAATGAATCAGTTCCACCCCATCCTAAGTTTCATTCTGCATAGGCACTTGGGTGACCATCTTTCACCTTCTGAAAGAGTGGTTTAAAATAAGGGCCTTGAGGAGGCTTGCAGACTAGGGAAGATATGATCTGTTAATTACTGTCTCCTGGTTCCATTCTTGTGCCATGTTAGATCCGAACAGTGAAATGTCAGAAGGTCAAGAATCAATTTTAAGCAGTAAAATACATCAAACTGTGTAGTCTGCTAAAATTTTCTGATACAGATGAATGCCTTTTATTAAAAGCAGCTATCAAGTGCACAGCATGAAGGATAAATCTCATTTTCTTTGTGTTTTGATGAACATGTCTGCAAGACTAATATCTGCTATTACATTTTTGTACTTGTATGATATTTTGCAGACAGGACACACGGATATATTTGAGCAAAAATCATAATTCAAAATACACAATAATAGAGGAAAGGTAGATAAACATTAAAATGAAAAAGTATTTATTTTCCTTATTTTCCCTTTTTGTTTGTTTTCAAAAGTGAAAAGGGAGAAGAAATCTTGTGTTTATATTGCAAACTTCTTTGCCTACTCTTAAGACCAGGCCTAGACGAACTTCATGTAGCTTTTCATTTTTTTCTCCTTAAGAAAATCCTAGCTAAGCAGAATCATTTAGGAGCTGCCTGGAGATAATGGTCATACAATGGCTGTAAAAATAAATGTGACGATGGATGTTTGCTGAGCAAGACACTAACGACACAGGAAGGAATCAAAAACGCCCAGAGTCACAGGTGGTCTCTTCTATTTGAGCACATGCATCCAGCTCTGGCTGTTTGCAGCAGTGCATGGCTGTAAGCACAGCCAGAGGGATTGCACCTCTCTGTGCCTGTCAGTCACCAAGTCAAAGTCAGTTCCTGGGCTCCCTCTACAGTCGATGGAGAAAAGTTGTTACCTCTGGAGGGCAGCTTCCCCTATTTCCTCAGGACATGTCTTTTCAAGGTGACTTGGCACAGAATGAAGCGTATTGTCTGAAAACCTGAGCACCTTAACAGTAAAGCTGGGAGTGTGGAAATGGCCATCTGGGCTTCTACCTTTTCATTCTTCACTTAACTATTATATATATTCATTGAATAGAATCAAGATACTTCAGCATTTTTCAGAATCTTTGAAGATGCCTTCTGTCCTCTTTGAGCAGTTCCAGCAATGTGTAATAGGTAGTATTTCTTCTTTTACATTGATTCTAAGGTTAAACAAAAACTCATATATGGTTTTTTAATTATTTCATTGATCATTATTAAGTGAAGTTAAGTTCCTTCTCACCCACAACCTCAATGGAAGATCTGATCTTTGAGGATTTGTTCTTATTAGCTGTCATCAACATGGGACAGCCTTCTGCCTTTATGGTGCTATTTTCTACACTGCACTAGCCATCATATTTGGAAAATACACCAGGATTCCATGAGTTTTATTCATCTTAACCCTCTGCAGATTTAGCAAGGCTTGTTCAGTCTCTTTCTTGAGCTATTTCTGGCTGTGACCTCATCTCCATTGAATGATAAGGATTTGTTCTATTTTTCTTTTTTTTCCCCCTTTTTTTTGGGGGGGGTGTGTAATTATTTTTTTTTAAAGAGCACTAGTGAAATCATTATTTGCTTTTGTTAAGGACTGTGTTGTAGAAGGAGCTCTTCAAGGAGATCTGAGTGCTATATTCATACAATAGACAAGAACAAGTTGTTCCAGTGACAAATACAAAAGATGAATGTTAAGATAACCTTTGTGATAAAGACTCTGTGTGAATTTAAATAAGAACTAAAATAAAAGTGGGGTCAGACAGAAGGCAATGAGATAAATTTTCTCATGTCAAAACATGCAAAATTGATTCTTCTTTGGAGATATAAATTAATTTGGATCTTGCAAATGTGGTAGCCTACTGCAAAAAGAGGTAGGGAGAAAAAGACTGTTTCTGCTATCTAAAATGGACACTGTCAAAGTCAAGATGCAAACAACTGTAAGTAGCTCCTGGATTAGTATTCACTGCTCCTAACTCCAAGTGCTAGGCTCTGCCAGCAAACACTGATAAACAGTGACAGAAAATGGACCTTATTAATACTTACAGACAGTCTCAAAATCAAAGTTAATAAGTTACACCACTCCAGAATTTCTTTTTGGTAAATGGCAGAGAACAACTACTCTTGCGACATGTTCTTAGCACTACACACTGAGTAAAAGTCAATAAGTAGTTGTGAAAACAGAGCTTTGTTTTCACAGGGTGCATGATTGATTCTCTGTTGCAATGTCCCACCACAGCCACTGTGGTTTATGTAAAAATGTCATGCTACAGTGATATTGAAAACATACAGGTTTAAGCTACTCTGGTTTGTTCCGTACTTTGTCCCTTAATTAAACAAACAATAAAACCCCTCCATAATCAGGCTGTAAGCACTGTCCTATTTCTGAACTTGGCTTTGAAAAGGCAGTTTTTCTTAATGCTGTGTACACTAGATTCCAGTTTCGTCATTGCTGCCAAATGTTCTAATAGAGCAAAGGCAGGACTGGAGCTCATAGATCAAGAGCACTGCAGTTCCCTGGTAAGGTCAAAAACTGTGACATACACAAGAAAGCAGTAATTGTTTTTTTTTCTCCTCCCACTTAAGTTTTGTTTTTACCTTGTAGAAGATATAAATGATGAAATAAAAAGTTCTTCAAATATGGTAGAGAGTAAAGATTAATTTTTTTTAATGCTTCATAAGATAGGAATAGCTACCTCAGGAATAATTTGGAGATCACAAATTAAGTTCTTACAGAAAATGCATTGTATTCGTAAATAAAGACAGACTAGTAAGTGGTACAGTACCAACAACAACAACAACAACAACAAAAAAAAAAATCATAGGAGCACTTGGAATTGTGGAAACCAAACTGACACTTCGAGTGCATGTGGGAAAACTCTTGTGATGCACAGTAGAGAGGAGCTTGAATTGTACTCAAGACCACCAGCAGCCATGCTCAGCTTTCACACTACCATGCAGGCATGTCCTAAAAGTGCAAGAAAATGAGTGTTGAGCTCTACAGCTGCCTTACACATCCAGAGAGGCAGGATTGCTCTGCTCCTTCTCTCCCACATGCATCTCCACAAGTTTGTACTGTCCTGGGGAAAACCTGAAATGAGGCCACAACAGTCCTCAAATCCAACCCTAGCCAGTCTCTTCAGTCCTCTGGCACAACCTGGGAACCCCAAGCTGCTTTGATCATTAAGAACATTATTTTCTGGGAAGGTGATTGGTGTCAGTGCCCTTTACAATGTAGTTTTATCAGAGGAACATGCAGATGTAACACACCACAGACAATCTGTCTATAATTTGTAAACGTGGTAAGCTCTTTATACCTACAACAGAAATGTACAGAGGCATGAACAGATACATAGATAATACATTAATTTCCCCTTCCCCAAGCTATCAGCTATGCTTTGGAAAGAGCTCCTTGGTCCAGCCCTGCTGCTAAGGGATGCCATGAGATTGTGGTTCCAGCGGTGGAGAGGCTGCCATGCTCTCCCAGGCGGCACAGCTTCAGATCTTCTCATTCAGAAGCTGCCACACTGCTGTGTGCAAATGCTTCGTGCCCACAAGCTTACGGAGGCACCCAAGTTGTGTGTATGCAGACAGGCTGAATTCAAATTCCATTCCTACTTACACAGTAAATGTTTTTTATTAAAAAATGTGATTCATTTAGATTGACTATCTGCTTTTAGCAGATTATTTTCAGTATAAATCTTTGGTAAGGTCACCAGGTGCCCCAGTTTCATAAGCGCCCCATTTTCATAATTGCAGTCATAGAGAAATTAAGGTGCTCTAGTTTTTAAAACTGTTGGAAAATCTTCGGCTACCTTGGATGGATAATTATTAAGCCTTTTTGAAAGAGAAAAAGGATTGTCACAGGAAAGAGAGGCATTTTAAGGTGACAGCAAAGTAAAATAGTAATTTTGGCTTTCTGTTGAAAGTGCATCAAACTCTCCCTTACCATTTACTTTTATGTTTTCCTACAATGGCAGGTTGCTCATATTCATATACATTTCAACCAAAAATCAGATTTAAATGAGCAGTAATTTTATTCACTGTCAGGATAGATAGTTACAGCTGTCAAGAAAGCTATCAGGTTTTATTCCACCTGAATTTTTCCCTAATACTACTGTAGAAACTGAAACCAGAACACTGATCCAATGCATCTTTTGATTTGCAATGAAAATAATTTTGCTTTTTTTTTTTTTTTAATTAGTACTGAATTTATATCACATTTACATACTGAGCCAAACTCTTGCTTGCTCTTCTCTGGTTTCTAACCAGGGAAGTGAATCTAACAGGTGAGTGAATCTGAAGCAGAGAGTGAATGCTGCCAAGTTATTGATGGTGTCAGTCCCATTTTCTGTAGCTAGTTCTGGGTCTGACTGCTGAAAGTCCCATCCCCAGGGGTGGACTTTCAGTACCTTCCTGCCCATGGTCCAATTCATAAAAATTGAATTCAAAGGCATATGAAAAAGAAAAAAATAATTAGGAATGTGAAAGCTGAAAAAGGCTGGCTGTTTTGGAAACAGCAACAAGTTCTACTTGGTCATGGATGGATTTACAAACCTTTTTAGAACTACCATGCTTCTGTTTAGATGTCTTAATCAGAGCTCTGAAGCAGAGCATTACAGCCAAGCAAAGAGCCTAACCTCTGGCATTCAAAAAATTCAAGTATTTTTGAAACTATATAAGACAGCAAACCTCATTCCTCTCTTTGGCCTTTATTTTTTCTATTGTATTTGTTTAACACTTTGCCTAATAGTCAATGACAATAATTATTTTTTTTGTGGATTCCTCGTTGAATCCCTTAAGTTAGTTTTTTCAAGTTGGTATGGTCTCCACATCTCCAATTATATCAAGGTAATAAAGCAAAATTCAGTCCCATTCTGCCAAACCCATGCTTTCATATCACTCTTGTTCAAGTCAAAGCCCAATGGCAAAACCAAAATGGACCAAAACCTGCCATTCCTTTTTAAATTTTATCTTTATTAGAGAACACACCAATGATAATCTGTTAAATAGCAATGATGATGATGAAATGCATAATAAACTATAATGCCAAGATTAAATGAAACAACATGGCTCCAGTATGTTTCATTTGTTCACCTTATTTCTTAATTTCAGCTCTCAACTGGTCCTGCATGTCTGTTTTTCAGAACTTTAAATGCTTTCTAAAGGGAATTTGATTAGATCCTCCCATTGCAAGGCAGCTCCTTGTGCATGTCCAAGAGTCCTGCAAGCAGATTATAAGCTCTATAAATGTGTTTCCTCAACTGAAATAGAAAATACCCAAACAACCAGATTGCCTCATAGCTCTAGCTTTGAAAGGGAGCAGCAGCATGCTGCTAGCCGCCAGTGCTCTCTGCATGGCCTACTTCATTAAAACCTTTCCCCACTCCTAAAGGGGGTGGGGAAACCAAACCTAAGAGATAAAAATCCCACAATAACTGCACAAAATTTAGTTCCCTGATGGGGTTTAATATTATTAACATAATAAGCATCACACTGTGCTCAACAGCACTTCAACTACTATAACTAGATTATGAAACCCAAAACATGTCTCCAAAGCAAAATATTTAAATTTAAAACTGCAACATCAGGCCTGGGACAGCACTGCTGTGGAGGTTAGACTGTGTCAGTGTGCTAGTAAAGATGGGGAAGGTTCACTGACATGGCCAAAGTCTATCCAAAAATACAGTTCATGCCTTCCTTCAGAAAAAAACATTTGATGGAAAAGTCAAGATGAAAAAGTGCCACCATTGAACACAAGTCTTCAACCAAGTTCTAAATCCTGATTTTTTCTTGATGCAACTCCCTAGATCCTTGCCCAAGTACCAACATGGCCATAGCCTCTGGCTCCTCTAAGGCAGCAGCTGTCCCCCAAGCCAGAGGTCTGGGGCTGCTGGAAGAGTCTCACAACAACCAGGTCAGCAGGGAGCAGTTTTCAGAAGGTACACCAAGAATTGGGAAATATGATGGAAGGAGAAGCAGCAAAACAGCAGCAGTCTCATGGCTCGGTATAAACAGACTCTATAGAATGTTTGTACCTTCAACATTTTATAGAGATCTTAGGTCTCCATCCAGTAAAGTAGAAGTGGGAAAGATCCACTGAAGGCAATGACAAGGGCCAGAGGAGGGAAATGGTGTTATGGAGGAACACAGCACAGGTACTATGCTGTCTGACATCATTGTCAACTGCGAATGGATTTTCCCTGTCTTTTTCAGTGCAAGGGGGACCTAGTGAAAGCAGTAAATAGTATATTTGAAACACCAACAAAAAAAAAAAGAGTCAATTTTTCACATCTTGCACAATGGATTTGATGGCTACAACTGGATATGATGTTTGCGTGATGTCAAGAAACAGTTGGACAAATCAAGGAGGCAAAAACTGCATTAGTGACTCCCAAAGGCAAAGAATCTATCCCTGCCCAGGAGGTCTCTGAGCCACAGTTTGCAGAGACTGCAAGAGCATTATGAGGAAGTATTTCTGAGCATGTCAATATTGTTAGATAAATATATTGATTTTTTTTTATGCTGCTAATATGTTTGTAGCCCTTCCAGGCATGCTGAAGGACAGAGGGCTGGATAGACTTTTCTGGGCCTAACCCTTCTTCATATTTTATTTTGAGTACATTAGAAATGGAACTGAAAAAATGTAAAAGGGAAATTGATAGTTTAAAATATGTGGAAGATACAAGGGCAGATTGTTGCTGTTGTTTAAAGTACAGTCCAACATGGCTCTTGTGAAACTGATTTTCCATGGTTTCAGTCATCTTGGGGGCAGCAAAAATATGCAACTCTTTTGCAGCCAGTAAGTGCTGTACATAATTTTTCCTGGATGATTGGCTCTCTGGAACATTCGTGATTGCTTTTGACAATTCACTGGTCTCTTTGGGAACAGAAACAATTTCTGACATACTAAGCTGTGTCTAATAAAAGAGCTCCCATGATTTTCTATCATATGTCAATTCTGACTTCCCTGGCAAACAGAGAATCCTTTGATTAACAGCAAAACCGTCCATAATGCATGGAATGCACTGTGGTACCATGAAATACTTGTTCTATAAAGTCACCATGAATAATACTATTTCATCAGATGACTTCGGTTTCTCTGGTCACAGAAAAAAACAATATATGTCATGCTAGAAAATCAAATGTGGCCACTGTCCCCAGGATATCATTGTGTTATAAAGACAAGTAGGATTTGCAGCCCACACATCAGACCTGTACTGACAATTAAATTCCAGCTGCCTTCTGTTTGTCATTTTGAGAATAGAGGCATACATTTTAAATGCCTGAGTTTTACTTGAACTTAAGCAGAAATCTATTTTCTGTACCAGAATTTATTCCTCTGATTTATGGCATTGATTCAGGCCTCTGAGCCTTTCAAAACACCAGAATGTTCTCTACACTTGCACTTCAAATTATATAACTACATTGCCTGTAGCTGCATAAGCTTGGGGTTGATTTTTATAAATTTTCTTGCTTTCTATAATAGGAATGGGAAGGTTAATGGCACCTGAAACAGTTCAAGTTACTGCATTTGTGAACTGAAGTAATCTATACCTGGCCACACTACAGTCTTTACACAGTCAATAACTTTTATGACAGCAGCTGTCTGTGGAATCTGGAAGAAGGGAGCACAGTATATTTGCCTGTAATTATCATTGAGCAGTACATTAAATAGAATTTCTGGTTACTATTATCCCACACTCATCCAGGAACATCCGAGTCCTCATTTTTATGTGAAAATATTGCTGGAGGAATGATATGCACCAAACAGTGTGCCCTTGATGTGATGTGAATTGATTTTCCTCCATTTATGATAAATGAAGTCTAATATAGAAAAGAGAACCATACCAATTTCATCCATTGATTAACATTTTTGGGTGTTTTTTCCTTGGAAAAGCTATACTCATTTCTACAGAAGGCAAGAGATATGCAGAAAGCAACTGACAGTCTGGAAAAAAATGCATGTGTTTGCTTTTTTTTTTTTTTTTCAGAGACTAGTTCTGTATCTTTGTTGGGTTTTTTTGTTTGATTTTGGTGTTTTTTACTACTCTTTTAAGTAAGACTTTCTGGAGAAGAAGCAATAGGTAATTTATTTGTGCCCAAGTTAAAGAAAACACTAATGTGAAAAAATAAATAGAACTTACAATTTCTCCTTGAGTTGCAAAGTGCATTTTGCTTTTGCTGATCATACTTTAGGAAAACAAATTTTCACTGGCTATAGTAAACTCCCTCATTTCTAAAATGCTTTTTATTTTAATCATCAACTGTATTGATATCAGAAATAAAGTAGAGGAAAAGAGGAAGGGATATTATGATATTACTTTTACAGTAATTTTTTAGATTAGAGGTATTTGAGCTTCCAAGTTCTGAAACACTTACAAAAAATAATTTTTCACTCTGTAAAAATATACTTGAGAGCAAATACTAGAACAAAGATTGCCTGAACTTCTGCTGAAGCATAAACAAAATAGCCGTCTTCAAAAATTAAATCAACTTTTGCTTCGGTGAATTGGAATTCATTGTTAATCTCAGTGGGATCTGGTCTGCAAACATAACCTTTGTGAATGTGATATTGTACTTCTTGAAGACAGGGATGTTTGGCATACTTGGCAATTTTTCTGACATGCACCTATTTGTCTGGTTTTATTTATCTTGCTCCTGATGTCTGTTCCCATTCTTCTTGCCTATGATTTTTTGGTACATTGTGTGACCTGTACTTGACAACTCCTAGCAAATTATAGTCTCACATTTTAATGAAGTATAACATTTATAGAAAGAGATGGACAGAGCCAGAAGGAGGAAGAAGGCTGTGTGGAGAGCAGACTGGCTGGTGTGACTGTGCAGCTGTCATAAACCAGTAGAGGCACACAGGAGCAGACAACCTTTGGAGCTCAGACAATGAGTGGCATTGTGCTGGATGTGGACCTGGGCAGTGAGGGGACAAGGAATGACAGCCAGCAATTCATCAGTCACCAGGCAGACCAGAGACAGAAACTATGTGTCAAGTCTGTACGATCCAGCATCTTCCATTGCTAAGAAAGAAAGAAGGGTCTTTCATCGTCTTGTAAAATGTCATCAAAATGTGAGGTTTTCCCTATGGAACACTTCTGAAAAGTTGGGGTGTTGGCCYCCACAGCATCTGTTTGCTTCTTCGAACAGAATCCTTGGGAGTGTCTCACTTCTGCAGCAGAATCACAACATTCATACTACCGTGGTGGTCAGCAGAAGATTTTCACACCAAAACTGCCCTTCAAACAGCTTCCAGAACATGCTGTCTCAGTGTTATTCAACATAGCTTCATATGGATAGCACCTGGCAGGTGTCCCAGGAAAGGACTTGGGTCTAAAGTGAATGATCCTGCAAGAGATCCCTAAGTGTTCAATACCCTGTAAGAAAAGTGTAACCTGAATTTTAACCTTAATGTTGGATTTTATATAAGTAAACTTTGAATTAAAACATAACTCTTCATAGGATTAATTCTTTAAAGAAAATTACAATAAATTAAACAAAGATATGAACAAATAAATATTAAAATAAATCCCCACTTAAATGTGTATTTATCTAGAGAGAGAAAGAGAGATGCCTTTCACATATATGCATAGAAAACCTGGAAAATCTTTACCTATGAATATTCACATGTGTATATACAAATACATATACATGTGTGTGTCTATATATCTGAAAAAATTATTTCTAGTTTTTTTTCAAGCAGAAGGCTTAACTTAAGTACATTGTCCTAGTATCAGCTAAGGAAAGGTGACAGCAGCTTCCACTTTGCTGGAAGTTGAGAGATGCCTGATGAACCTTTGTGGCCTCTAGTGGGACAAGGCATTAGCAGCTTTCCTCTCATGGCTGAAAGTGGTTCTGGTTCTCAGTAAACAAGTTCTGTGCAGCAGCTATGACAGGAATGTAATGAAGTCTTGTTTATCATTGCACAGACACCTGAAGACAGGACATTGAACTCCTGCTGTAAAGGAGCTCATCCTCATCATCTGGCCATCTCAGTGGTAAAGACACATGGGTTACTGAGGAGTACTGCAAGTACACAGTATTTAAAGGTTGTTTTGCCATTAAATGAAGTTTTGGTGGATGATTTGAGTTACAACCCTCTGCAGTAAGGGTTTGTAGGCACGCTATTTGTTTTGGTTTGAAGTATGTAAAGTGAGTAGGTAGCTGTTGGAATTTAGACATAATGGATTGTTTTCTACCTTCTTTGATGTTGGTATCCTATATAAACCTCTGACTAGCTATCAAACATTTGCCTATTTGCCCAGTGGATTCTGCACAAAACTCTAAATGCTTCTTAATGATGCACTTGTCTCCCTGTTTATTGTATCTTTAAACCTCTGTCATTCCCATGAAGTATGGTTTTCAACATTAAGACTGAAGAACAAGAGAAGTGAAAATAAGTGGGTGGCAAGGCTGTCCTCCTGACGTGCTGCACTGCCAGCAAGAACATACTATCTCAGGGAAAATATTACTGGGATGCTGTGGTCAATAGAAATGCCTGGAAAGCAATAGCGTATCAGTCCCCATTCATTTTAGACATGTTTCATCACAGACATTGCTAGTTGTTGCTTTCAGCAGCAAAACCAAAGACATTTTGTAATAAAGAATATTTTTAACACTGCCTGTTGCAGATAAATCTATAAAGCCTTCAATCTGCTAATGGAGTTTATATCCTGATTTTCCTTGATGTTGTGGCTCAGTGAGAGCACAACTAGTTGCAGTTCTTTTACTCTTAACTTTTTTCTCTGCTATTTTTTTTCTTATAGTAGCAAAACAAATGCAACAACTGGAAGAATAATTATGTCTCAGAATAATGCATTTAATAAAGACAAAGAGGTGGAATTAGCTCCTGGAGAAGATGTATTTAAATCATAGCAATATCAGGAACTGAAGGATTTCTCATCTCTGTCTCTCAAACGATTTCAGATATAAATCTGGTGGAGAACTGAGACACTGACCTGTAACTCACTGTCCAAGTTAAATGCAGCAAAGCAGAATGTTTAGGATCCAAGTACACTAGACACCTCCTGAGGCTCCTTCCAGCCTGAATCATCCCACAGGGAGAGGAGGGCCATGTCAGTGCCTTGCTGGCACACAAAAAATCACAGGTTATGCACATGTGCAGCAAGGACAGAGATGACTGCCATGGAGCACAGCTCTGTCCTACAGTCTGAGCAGGAACTGCTTCGACTTAAGAAGAAAAAAAAATAATAAAAGATTCACCAGATAGCTATTACTTTTGTTTTAAAATCATATTATAATTCACTATTACAAGTCACTATTGTAATTATGATTAATTTGACATTCTCCAGACCCAAATCTCAGTATCTTGAAATGGAAACAGCTTCCTAAATAGTGCTTGCAAACATCATTCCTACAGGAGTCTTTGAAGTGTCTGTTACTTGGTTTCTGATTGAAAAAAAAATCAGAAAAGTAGAAATTCTAAGAGTCTATCTTCAGTGTCTTGGCAATGTTCCTTAAAATACCTCTACACCCTCTATAAAAAAGGAAATGCCACTGGTGGCATTAAAGCTGCTTCTTAATCTCGGAGTAGTGTAGGGAGAGACCAATAAGCCTTGACAAGAGTTTTGCAATTGTTTGTAACAAATGCAGGAAATGTGAGGGGAATGGAAGTAGTTCTGCTATGTGCCTTAATACCAGAGTCCTCTTTATCCATAACCTTTTCCTTGCAATTAGTAATTAGCAGTTTATTATGCTGAGAACAAACTTCTCTTTCTGACTTCTAACCAGCCTAATTAAACCCAGTCATTAACGTAAAGACTCTATATGACAGAGACACTTCATACCTGATCAAACAATTATTTTGGAGGGTGCTGATCCTCTTATAACTGTTCAGTATATTTTTCGCTTGATTGGAGATGTGACAATGGCACAGCATATTAGCAAAATAATGGAGATTAATGGCTATGAAATTTAAAATTATATTTCTGCTCTGTTGCTTCAATGAAAACTATGTAAAAAACTGTCTTGCAATGATGACAGGAAATATTTGTAAAATTAGCATGTGGTTTTCTTTGTTTGCAATGAAGGTCTTAAGTTTTTAATGGAAATAGTGTAGTAGACTACTAGTAGTCTCTTTTTGTCCTTATTCCTGTGTATCATTAGTTTGTTTTACATCTGTTAGTTTTATGTCTATTGAATAAATAACTCATAGTATAATGGACTGAATCAGCCATTATTACAGAACTTGTGAATGAGAGTTTTGGTTGTGCCAGTTGCATACACCCTGCCTTTAGAATAAGATTCTGGTATCTAAGTATATTGCCAGATACTTTTGTAAGTTTTCTGATCTTTCAAACTAATGAAAAAACTCACAGAAGCAAAGAGAGCGAAAGATAGATTGAGGCACTGTATCTTTGACAAGGAGAAAAGCTGGATGCTGAAGCATATTGAGAACCAAACCAAAAGCCTAATAAAGGATGTTATAGTTATTCTTCAGACATTAGCAAATACCAGTCAGTAGGAACTGGGAAAGCATTTTCCCTCTGAGCAAAGGAAACATTCATTTTATGGACTTTACTATTAGCCTGTCACATGAAACGTCTGTTACTGATCACTGTCACACCTGCTGGTACCAGACATAAAGGCTGTTGGGTTAGATCCTGAATGGTTACACCTGGTTTCATACTTTATGATAAAAGAACAAAAAACTGCATTGCATGAAATAATGCAAGAAAAAAGTATTTTTGGCAATTGATTGTTTATTTTTATTCAGTAAAGTAGCAGGGACCAAAGCTGTGAGTTTTTTTAATTTTCTGCCCATTGTCTGCTCATATCAAGGGCAACAAACACAAACCTCAACCAGCAATATGTTGTCAGCTGTGCATGTGTGTTATTTCCAGGTTTTGAGTCCAGTCTAGAATAATCCCTTGTAATGTGGGAAAGAATTATAATAATTATTGCTTAGGGAGGGCATATGAAATACACAAAAGGTGAGCACTTACCAAAAGTAAAGATAACAAATCTGTTTTGTTTGAAGCATCCCCAGCACCACTGAAAATGGAGAAAGGGTGACTGGAAAAGCATAAAAGAGTGGGTTGTAATTTGCTCAGCATTCCTGAAAACACAAGACCTGGGGACATCCACTTCTTATATGAGGGGTCCAGATCTGCATGTGTCCCATCCCACCACACTGGTTTCACATTAAGGTCAACTCAGGGACCATTTTCTACTTTGTGATTAGATCTGTGCCTCTGCAAAAGCTTCTGTTCTGTACATGAAAAATATTAAGGTTTTTTGTTGCTGTTGTGTTGTTTTTTTTTTTTAAGACAACACACTTACAAATAAAACCAGAAAAATTAATAGAGTCATAGACTCATTAAGGTTATAAAAGACCTCTAAGATCATTGCTTCTGACCCTTAAGCCAGTACCACCGTGCTCTCCACTAAACTGTGTCCCCAAATGCCACATCCACTTGTTTTTTGTACACTTTCGAGGATCGTGGCTTCATGGCTTTCCTGAGAAACCTTTTCCACTGCCTGACCACCATTTTAGTGAAGAAATTTTTACTAATATTCAAACAAAATCTCCCTTGGCACAACTTAAGGCCTTTTCTTCTCACCCTGTCACCTATTACCTGGGAGAAAAAACCTCTCCCACCTCGTTTCCACTTTCTTTCAGGTATTTGTAGAGAGCAATATGGTCACCCCTGAACCTTCTTTTCTTCAGGCTAGCCAGCTCCAGCTCTTTCAATCCCTTCTCATAAGACTTTTTCTCTAACTCTATTCCATTCCATTCCATTCCATTCTATTCCATTCCATTCCATTCCATTCCATTCCATTCCATTCTATTCTTCACAAAACTTTTAGTTTTGATAGCATTTTCATAGAATTTATTTTGACAGAATGAATGATTTGTTAGAAAGCTCCATACAGGAATGGGTAGTTATGCCACAAATCATGAAAATTTAAGTGGAAAAGTAGATGGAATTCTTTTGAAGATTCATGTTGTTGAAACAATTAATGTGTGGCCCAGGATATTGCTGTGAATGGCTTATGGGAGTCTTGTAATTTACTACACTATTTACAGCTCAAGCATTCCTAGAAAAGAGCACTTAATCAAGTAAATGTTAAGATTCTGATAACTTAAATAGTAGATGTTCCCAAAGAAAAATCTTAAAAAGCATTTTGCCTTCACATTGCCCCAGTCCATTCTACTTACAATCCAACAATAGCTGATAGTTCCCACCAAGGATCTGAAACAAGCAGTGAAAAATGAGATTTTGAGTGATAATGAAGAGTTTTGCAGTCTTATCTTCATCAGCTACACCCTACCTGTGTTTCTACACTTTAAGATAGGAATGTACCTTCTTTGTGGAATGAGCAACATTCATCCTCCCTGAGGTTCATGTGAATAAAGGGTATTATTTAAACAATTTGTAATGCTATTGCCTTTGGTCAGGATCTCAACTGCCTTACTTTACAATTTTATCATAACCTTTTCTGCCTCTTGTACTGTGCTTTCCATATCTTTGGATGAGATCAGATCCCCTGTTGGAGCTGTTGCTTGCTGGCTTTCATCATTAGCAGATTACAGCTTCCAGGACTCATGGGTGTTCCCTGCTGGAAGTTATCCAGTGGTCACACCTTCACTTAGGTTTCTGAAACTTCTGAACGTGAACTAGTCACTGCAGCCTCTGTCTAGAAAGCTCAAAATCTTCTTCTCATACAGATGTCTACAGCAGTGGGGAGGAGTTGCCCTCTAGAGCTGTAACTCCTCCACGCTGACTAGTGCAACTAAAGAGAGTTCTTTTGATCTGACTTACATATCTGCATTTTCAGTGGTCATAGATAAGGGAGATGAACTTTGTGCCAAAGACTATTTGGTTTGAAATATGCTGTTTGGCTCCACTGATCATGTCACACCTTTATGTCCATAATTAAATACACCTTGTAGACTTGGATTCTAGAGTGAATAGCCTTAATTGAAATATAATTGTAAATTTCCTCCTTATTTTGCTATTTATTTTCAATCTGCTTTCCTGGGTTTTGGAATATTCATATGCAAAACATGGAAGTGTCATAGAGTGAGACAGTCAAAGCTAATTAATTTGAAAATTAAGAGCAGAATTTCCTGGATCACCCATAAACTATTTTCTCATTTCTAGTCACACTTCCTCTTAGATAATACTGCCTAGAGATGTCAAGTGCATGGATATTATGAGGAAACAGCTGCATGAGGTACTTCTAGGAGTGCAGATCCTATTTGAAGTCCACTGCTTATGTCAAAAGGCTGAAGTAGAAACAAGAATGTGTCCCAGAAGACAGCCTCTGCTAAACAAAACCAGGGAAAAGTA
>PYHW01010271.1:4936423-5010379 GCA_013186435.1 Turdus rufiventris
AAATAAATAAATAAATAAATAAATAAATTCAGTCCTTGTCCTTCATATAGAGACATAGATCTTTCTCTTCCATAGATTTCCATAGATTTGCCTTCCTCTTTTATAGCTTTCCTCTTAGACAAGAATTTGCATATGAGTGTGTAGAGAATGGTGATCTATGGTTGCTACTTAGGGTTAGAAGTACAAACTTAAAATGTCAGGCAGTTTTCTGATACTTGGACCCACATTTCACCCCACAGAATATATCCAGAGTGTCTCTGCCACATGGGCCAGGCCTGGGGTGGCCAACCAGCAGGAGACACTAGACATGCTCACAGTAAGAAGGCTGAAAGGCTCCAATGTTCCTGTTTGTCAAAACAGGACCCAGAGGAAATTCTTCTTAAATCTGTTTCTCTTTATAGGGCAAATCAGTGGCAGACAGCCTGTATTGGGTTTGTGTGACCTGGTTTTGGTACTGGGAGGGGCTACAGGGGTGGCTTCTGTGAGAAGCTGGCAGAAGCTTCCCCCACATCCAGTAGTGCCAATGCCAGCTGGCTCCCTGATGGACCTGCTTCTGGCCAAGGCTTGTCCCATCAGGAATGATAGTAATGCCTCTGTGACAATCTAAGGAGGAAGAAAGGTTATCAATGAGATGTAACTGCTCTCAGAGAAGAGTGAGAATGTGTGAGAGGAAGAGCTCTGCAGACACAAAGGTCAGTGGAGAAAGGGCAGGAGGTGCTCCAGGAGACAGGGGTGAGATTCCCCTTCAGCCTCTGGTGCAGCCCTTGGAGGAGCACAGGGATGCAGAGATCCACCTGCAGGTCATGGTGGAGACCACACCAGAGCAGGTGGATTTCTGAAAAAGGGCTGTGAGCCCATGGGAAACCTGTGCTGGAGAAGACTCCTGGCAGTGATCTTGGACTCTTGGAGAGAGGAGCCCATGCTGGAGCAGGTTTCCTGGTAGGACCTGTGACCCTGTGAGGTGCCCACACTGCAGCAGGCTGCACCCCCTGAAGGACAGCACGTCCTGAAGAAGTGACCCATGTTGCAGCAGTTCCTGAAGGACTGCTGCCCATGGGATGGGCTCATATGGAGGCTTGTCTGCCATGGGAAGAACTCCCTGATGGAGCAGGGAGAGGAGGGCTTTCAGTGTCTGCAAATATTCCCTGCACTATTCAAACTGCTAGTTCATGCTTTCTCTGTGTATCTTCTCTGTCACATTGGTTTTTTTACCTGCTATTTATTGCACAGTAATTTCTACCTGCTTTTATTGCACAGTAATTCATAGCATTTGTGTGAAAAAGTTATTTTTCTGAGGAGGAACACTCTTTCCCACCTCTGTGAAGGGACTGGCACTACTCTGAATTTGCAAAATTACTCTTTTCTAAAAACTAACCTGTATGACATTAAAATTGTAGCAGACTGTGTACCATCAGATTTAAAATAGATGAAGTGAAAAGAGACACGAATGTGGAAATTCAAGGTGGCCAGTTGTCACAGCTAGAGCCTAGCTGCATATAGCTCCAGTCTGATTTTTGTAAATGGTTCTGGTAATAGAGAGTGGATGACAAAGATCAGGACAAACAGTGTCCTTCTGTTATGTCAAGATTTTGAGAGACTAATGGGAGCTGCAGTGGCAAGAAGCAGCTCTACTCTTACTCAGTGCTCCTGTCAAGATGATCATTGAACCTAATAAATGGGGCTTGGTGGGTTTCGTTTTTTGTTTGTTTTGTTTGCTTGGCTTTTTATTTTATGAAATGAGATAGAATAAAAATTATTTGCAAGGATTTACTTCCCAGGGAACAGCAAACAGGAGAAAAACGTGACATTATTCCTTCACAAATGAAGAGGAAAAAAATGTAACCATCTTTTCTCAATTTACTTCTTGAAGAAGCAGTTTTTCAGTAGAGGTAACACTCTCTCTGGACACTTACAAGCCTGCACTGTGTCAGGTGCAGGGTTTTTTTTGAGGGAGCAAAACAGAAGCTGTGCTTAAAAATATTTAGAGTGCTTTCTCTTTAAGTTTGCTGAGGAAAGATGTAATTTCAGAGAGCTGTGCCATCGGTCATTACAGTGCAAAATCAGATATGAGAGGTCATTCCCTGGCACTGACAGCTCTGGGCACACTTGCTTAATGACCTCTGTTTTCCTGAGGGGTGAATTCATGATGTGATTGTCTCTGCTTCAAATTAACAGAGCTCTACCATTCTCCACATGAAGAGATCAAACAGTCCCATGTGACTTGCAAATTAGTCCTCTGAATGAAGATCCCCACACAAACAGTTAGGTTGCTTTAGTGCAAAATAGTAACATTGTCTATTTTCAGTACAAATGTCTGGACATCCTCTTCCATTCCTCTTTTTTAAAGTTTTCATTAAGCTTAATACCACAAAGTATTTCTGACACTACAGGCTTATCAAAACACCTTAATGAAGTAATAGAAGGTGTAGTTTCAGTGTCAACTGTAAATCTTAAAAATCCGTGGTTTGAATGTCGAATGTCGTTTGTGGATCTCTCGTATGTGTAAAGAACTCACACACCCTGAGTGTGTGTCTGTGTGGCTGCCATCTCCAGCCTGGAGTGACCAGCAGGGCCAGAGCCTCTGCCTTGATGACCCCAGGAGCAGCTCTTGCTTTACCAAGGCTAATCCTGCCTGGCTCATACCCCACTTTGGCAGGTAAAAAGTCAGGAGGAAGCAGTGGAGCGTGGCTTTAGCTGCTCCCTCTGAAAGGGAGAAAGGAATCCACCAAGGGTCAAGGCTGATGGGAAAGTCAAAGTTCAAGCAGAAAGGACAGCCCAAGGCAGAGGCAGTCTGAAGTCTGTTTATAGAAAACTCAAATATATGGACAGAAATCCATCAAAACATTAACATTAAATTACAGTCTCAGTTGTTGTTGTTGCCTCTTTTCCAGTTGTTTTGCTTCTCTGTTTATCTAGTTCCCATTCTGTGCATTGAATTAGTAACATGAAGCGACATTTTATGTAAAGCCTTTGTGTTTTACTAGATATGTGCATTACTGGTCTCAACTGTAAAGAATCTGACCCAGATAAGTGATCGTTCCTTAACTTTCATGGGTTAAATTTTGGTGAAGAAGTGTTATTTAAACATTAATTGAATAGGTGATAGTAAAATAATAATTTTTTCAATTGACTGGATTGTTCCGTCCCACAAGATTGTGAGAAGTGTGGGGGAAAAAAAAATTATTAACTGCAGATTGATGATTTCTTTCAGTTATAGTCTTAACGCCATGGAGCCATGTGAATCCCAGGATTCCTCAAAAGGCTGTGGCACTCTCTGCAGCCTCATCTGTCTCTGGCTATCACTGCCACACCTTTTCCTTCCTTTTACATCTACAAAAGAGACTTAAAAAAAGCAAAAGCATAAACAGTAAGGGAGAAATAGGCCAAAGAGGCAAACCAGGCCTTCTCCTTCAGATTTCAGGTATTAAGGTATTAAAACTCAGGTGATCACTCTCTGCAGTTAGAATAATGAAGCAGAATCTTTTCAGGTCAAAATTGCCATAAACCTATTGAAACCTTTGTGATGATGACAGCAAACAAAACTGAACTTCTGTTTCAGTTAATGTAAATGATTTAGGCATTGTTCCCTTGCACAAAATCCAATGTATTCACATTTCTTCTACTTTCTGAATGACAGGTGTAACATCCACTTTTAGAGTGGATTTTACCTATTTTGTTCTAAATAACATAGTCCAGGACATTTAGTAAAGAAGGAAATCTTGTGAATATTAACCCTCCTAATGATATTCTGCAAATCAATATATTTTTTTCTATTAAATAACTACATTACAGGGAATCACTTTTTTTGTTCTTGTAACCTGTAATTATCTTCTGTTCCCACCTTTCAGACCTTGAAATGTCTAACAGTAACTGAATATTTAGCCACTTGATGTTCATTTACTTGCAGGAAAGATTTGCTTTACTACACTTTGGGCACTATTCCCTTCAGCCAAATCCAGCTGTGAGATTGTATTTAAGAGGATTGAAGGACATTGCAATGAACTCACCAGCTCAGGAGATGCAGTGGGAGAACAAGATTTGCCTTTTTCCCATGCAGACGCACTGAATTACAAGAGTTTGGTATTCTGTTCATGGACTGAGCAAGGGATTTGGCTCATTTTTAAACAGGAAGATTGTTTCTGTACAACTGTCCCTGAGAAAAAAAAATTCTCTCTCCTCCCATTGGACATAGGTATGTTGGTTTAGCTGCCTATAACAAGAAGACTTACCTTGTCTAAAACAGAGGTACAATGGAAAACGGAGAGGAATGTCAGCAGTCCAGGGTAATTGCCAAAACAAAATTGTAAATATGTCAATGCTTCAATACATTAGCTGTTAGAAAGACTGTCCCCTGTCCCAGTTTTGGTAATTATTGCTTATCTTCCAAGCATGATACTGACTGTATTTTGAAGTCTTCATTAGGATACTGAACACTCAGAGCTCGACAGGGTTCTATGCTGTGCTGAGCAGCATTTAGAGGCAGTGCCAGCTGAGTAGGAAGGGTTCATTTACACAGAACAGGTTTGGCTCTGCCTGGCCAAATACCAGTGAGAGCCTAAGCACAGCACCATTCTCTGTGGCTGGACTGGGGGTGCTCTGTTTTTCATCAGCTTGGACCAGAGTAGAGAGAAAGTTGTTTCAGTCCTCCATGCAGATGCGCTGGCAGGAACTGATGAATTTTGCTGGGCTGATCTGTGATGACTTTCATGCTGTGTGTGCCCAGGTGTGTGCTCTGCACGTGGCAGGAGGGGATCTCCTGGGCTCCCCTCCTGCCTGTTGCTTCTTTCCAGGGATTTTTGTACTATTCTAAGGTATGAACTAATCTTTACTCTCAGCTCAAGGTAGATGATTTCTTATCTCAGTGCTACAGTGTTTTTTTGTTGTTCTGTGTTGGTCCTCCATAACATTTGGGGATGGACAAGCAGCTTGAAATTCCCTTACAGCCTTTAAATCACCAAATCCACGTGTAGGCCAGTGGCAATGGCTGCAATTAGAATAATCAGTTTGCTATAAAGGGGCTCTAATGTTTTAAGACATTTGACAAGTGACAAGTGCTTACATGTTGCAGAACTGGCCTGACTGAGGAAGACAATCAGAAATGGCTTTCTCTCCTTTTTGCACTGGAATATTCTCTACTTCTGCAGGTAATTTATTCTTGAAGGTCTTAGGAAGAATAAGCTTGTCATGTCATCTTATAGCAACAAGGAAATCTGCAGGAGCAGCAACAGCAGTAGATCTAAACAATATTTTGTCTGGCCAAGACATAGCCTTAATGATGACTGCTGAGAAGGCAGTTTTCCTTAGATGTGTACATCTTATCTCCTGTCTCCCAGGCAACTTTCTAACATCTTTTTGAAATTACTAAAGACCAACTAATGTATTCTAATGCTGTGACAAGCCTTATCAAGCCAGTACAATGCCTTGTCATTTTCTATTTTGAGTCATATACAATAAGCAAACCTAGTAACTAAATACTGACAGCTATAAGTATTCATTCCTATATCACCATGTAAATAATGCTACATTGTTTTCACATTTGGCATGAAAAATAGGTTGAATCTGTACACTGGCTTTCTAGACAAGCCACATATGTAACTCTATTGTATACAGTATGAAATATCTTGGAAATTATTTTATCAATGTTCCTTACGCTTTAGAAAATATATTTGTATTACACCAACACACTTTCATTTCTCAGTGCCAACATCCTAGCTTTGTATTTTGCAACATTCAGAATAATCAGTATTTTAACATCTATGATCAGTAGCATCGAAAATACAGAAATATTTTTTCTCCATCTGAAAATACTTGGAAATATATTAATTAATGAATTAATGAATTAATACATGCAGTAAGTCTTGGCACAGTTGCTCATGGATATCATAAGACATAAAGGCTGAGTTGGGATGTAGATGGTCAGTTCCCATAACTTAACACAGTAGACTGCGCTTTTCAAATGTTATTAAAGATTGAAAATTATCTTACTGTCTTCTTACAGGTGATGCAGAGATAGAGAATAAGATATCTTATAAGTGTTAATTTGAGTCAGAGAATACTTCACTAGTCTACACTCCTATGCATAAATAAAAACATTCTGTATCTACAGGGGAAAATATAGAAACAAAAAAAAAGCAAGGTATAGTGAAAAACTCAACAGATTCCATGAAGATGGGAAGAAATCTCTGTTTTAAGAAATATTACTGCTTCAAATAATAAACTACACAGTAGTTTATTAAAAAAAAAAAAAAAGAGTAGTATTAAAAACAGTAAAAGTAATATCTCTTTTTAAAGAAGAGTAGTCTTGCTCACGAAGCAGTCAGAGGACAGGAATTCCCATTTTTAAGACTGCTATTTTCTGGGTACATGATAATGACTGCCCTTGGCATCGGAGATAAACTCAGTATTAAGAGAGAAACAATTCAATCCTTTTAAAATCTTATTCCAGACTGCTGAAACAAGAATACATCTCTTTTCTGCAATCTCGTTATCAAATTTGCTGTCCCTATTTTGCGGTGAATAGGGAATACTTCTGGATCAATAGTTTATTTTAGTTTTACGACAACCTGCATCTTGCAAAGGAGTCACAAACAAGATTTGCTGAAACAGAATTGTATAAATTTTGTATTTCTGAATAAGCATGCTAATACTTAGTTTGAAAAATATAGCAACACACTTTACATGTAGAAAGATAGATAGGAAAATGAACAGCAGGGCTAAATCTTAAGGCTATTCAATCCATAACACTGTATGAGCTGGGAGAATGGTTTGTAACAGAAACAATTTTTAGGGGCATATCAGGCATAGAAGGTGTTGCCATTTAATTTTTAAAGAGCCTGAATTTGTAGTGGAATGGCAAGAACCATCGTCACTGGAGGGGTAGGTTGCCTAGAACAACTGCAGACCACAGATGAAGCACAGGTTCATTCTCAAAGACTGAAGTTTTCATTTGAACAAAACAGAATGAAGTATCAGGTGTGAGTTGCTCAGGTTTTTTTCACATTGCTATATTTCTTCCTACAAAAAAAAATCTTTATTGATGCAGTTAAACACACGGGGATCAATTGCACCTTCAATCAGTTTGCAGATGACACTAAGTTGGGCAGGAGTGCTGGTCTGCTAGAGGTTAGGAAGGCTGTGTAGAGAAATTGAACAGGCTGATCAATGGGCTGAGAATAATGGTAGGAGAATAGTTTGAGAGGGATAGTGCACAAGGCAATCTTTCCCAATGAACTTCAGCTGTGCTGATTACCAAGGAGTGGAAACAGCCTTGCCTGCAGAGCTTGGCTGTTATAAAAGTGTGGATTAGCTGGCTGCTAGTTACAGTTGGAGACCTGGAGTTTGCTTTCTGTGAGGAGGAATGACCATGTGGTCATGTAGGGGCCAGACAGGGTAAGGGACAGCTTGGGCTTAGCCAGTCATGAAGAAGTAAGAGGGAAGCTTGCAGAGAGGAGAGAAGGAGTCAGTCCTGTGTGGAGCTGCTTGTAAGAAAAGCAGTCAATACTGTGTGAAGTTCCTAAGGAGGAAAGGAGTCAGAGTTGCCTGAGAAGTCCATTGAGAGAAGGCATGAAGAGTTTTTAATGAAAGACTGGTGTTGGTACTAGCTGTGTCTGTCTTGACATAATTACTACGTGAGGTTTACTAAGGTGAAGTAAGAGGTCCTGCACGTGGGTCACAACAACCCCAATGGCACAACAGGTTGGGGGACAATGTGGCTGGAAAGCTGCCTGGTGGAAAAAGACCTAGGCATGATGGTTGACAGCAGCTGGACATGAGCCAGCATGTGCCCAGGTGGCCAAGAAAGCAAAGGCATCCTGGCCTGTATAAGCAGTAGTGTGGCCAGCAGGACCAGATTAGTGACTGTGCCCCTGTGCTCAGCACCAGTGAGGCTGTACATCAAGTGCTGTGATTGCTTCTGAGTTACTCACAACGAAAAAGACATTGAGGTGATGGAGTGAGCGCAGAGAAGGGCAATGAGCTGGTGAAAGGCCTGGAGCACAAGTCCTATGAGGGAACTGGGATTCTTTAGCCTGGAATGAAAGCAGCTCAGTGGAAGCCTTAGTGCTCTGTAGTACTACACAAAAGGAGATTGTAGTAAGATGAGTGTCAGTTTTCTCTCCCACTTAAGCAGGAACAGGACTAGAAGAAATGGCCTTGAGCTGAACCAGAGGAGGTTCAGTTTGGCCATCAGGAAGAATTTTTTCACTGAAAAACTGGTTAGGCATTGGAATGAACTGCCTAGTGGGCATGTGGAGTCACCATCCCTGGAAGTGTTTGAGAAATAACAGGACTTGGTGCTATGGCTTGGTTGATGTGGTGTTGGATCAAAGGTTGGACTCAATGATGTTGGAGATCTTTTCCAACCTTAATTCTGTTTCCATAATGTGACTAACCAGTACAGTTTGCTTTATTGGTAATGGCTTTAATTGTACACACCTAAGCTTGAGAAACTTGAGTTCTACTGCCATTGCTGCTAGACATGCTCACATATGCCTGCTGCCAGGCACCAGAAATAATCATACAGAAACCTACAGCTCCTAATAGTTCCTGCCAAAACCGATATGACAGACTACTTTTAAGGGCCTAAAAGAAAACACAGGATGTAGTAATAATCAGAATGAATTTTTAAAAATCCACTCCATATCAATTCAAATGATTTTCCTACTTCTCAAGGTAGGAGAGAGAAGCAATACATGCCATATACCTTGCCTTATATAAGACTTTAACACTATGTTGTAGAGACGTCCAGTAGCCAAGCTAAGGCATATTTAGATGAGGAGAAAACAAATAATTCTAAAGTCGTGGGAAAATTTTGCTTATGAATTCCTTATCAGTAATTCAGGTACGCCCTGAAAAGAGCTGAGTAATGTTCTACAAGGATCAGTCTTAAGGGAGAGGTATTATCAGATATTATTTTCAATCACCCTGATGATCAAATAAAAAGTTTGGATTATATTTGAAGATGCCAATAAGCAGATAGGATAATTGCAAAATGGGAATAGAACTAATGGAATCCTGATACACAGGGAAATTACATTAAAAAAAAGATGCTGCTTATTATGGGCAAATCTCAGGCCATGAACTTGGGTAAGAAGAATTAACTCCACAAAAATAGGGAAGGGAACAAAGGGCTGAGTTAGAGCTCTGTAGGATTATATTTAGAATTGTTGTGAATCATAGCTTCAAGGATTGTGCAAATGCAAAGCCCATGCAATTAATCACACACAATGATTAATAAACTGTCATAGCTAACAGGACACTTCAAATAATCCTTCTCCTTTCAGTGCTGACCTCTGCTGCAATGCAGCAACACTGATTGTTGAGCAAAGAAATCCAAGAAAGACAGGAGATACTTGGATCGCTTTCAGAGCTAAAATTTGCTCAGAAGAGCAGTGAGAAGGAAGAGAGGACTGAAAAAAAGATGGAGAGGAAAGTTTGGGTGAGAGAGAGTTCTATTGCTTGTTGCCTAATTACTTTCAGGATGACAATTAAGACTTCAAGTTTCAATCTTTGAATGTTGAATCCTCCTACAGGAAAATAAAATTACTCATATGTCCCACAAAGTCCTGCCATGGCATGTAATGACCTTGCTTACTTCCCAGAAACATTGCAAATTACAACAAAGGACCTTATAATGTGACCAGGTTGCCTATCCCAGGCTTTTTTGTTTTTTCGATTCTCAACTAATTTCCTTTTTCATCCTTTTCCAAAAATATTAGCAGCATACTTTTCTTCACATTCTAACTTTAGAGTCTTTAGGAAACTCTTATTTCACATCTTCAAGCCTTGTTCATCAACCACAACAGTAAGTATCTTTTATTCTGTCCTTTTGAATCCAGGGCTTTGTCTCTGGGTCTTAGAAAATATGACAGCCACTGAAACTGTTGCCAGCCATGATGATCCTTGGCTTCGAACCCAGCACTCATTGAACCAGGGGTTCACTACTCAAATTTTTTCAGGCTGTACTTGAGCTCAGGTGCTGTGTCTGGTTTGCACTCATTTCACACTTTGTCTTAAAAGAAGAAAATGTGAGAGACAGAGAATAATTAAAAACTTCAGCTCCTTCATTCTAGTTGCTTTCATTTGACCAACTCTATCCAATGTCCTATGAAACCCCCAGAAATGTAAGATTTTTTTTTTTTTTCAATCTGCAGAGCATATGTAGCATATAACTCCCACTTGCCTGGTGGGAGAGGGAGGAAATGCATCCTGGTACCTTGCTGACAGTTTCTGGCTAGTTATGTGCTCCTCAGAAGAGGCTGTCACAGCAGGGATGCTATCCATGGCATGGTCACCTTGTTTCTACCTGGTAAGCATCATATTCATTTCCTGGCATGCAGGAGAGGTATCAGTAAACTTACAAAGTTTTCAATGCCTTGTGTTACCCAAATGACACCAGCTCTGGTATCTTGATCTGATGGGAAGTGTTCACTGCCCAGGTTTTCTTCCTCAATATAAGCAAGGTGTGGGCTAAAAAGGGATGGGGCTAGCTTGATCTTGCCCTGTCATAGCCTTGGCATCTAGCCTGTGCTTGCAGGGGCTGGGAGTGCTCCCAACATCCATCCTGTAGAAACAATTCCTGAAACCTGAGTTTACCTAGAAATAAATCATTAACTTGACAAGAAAATCTCTTTATGTAAACATTGCTCTGAGCATCCAAGTTACAGATACCACTGAAATGCACGAAATTTCTATTCAGCTGCAATATGCAGTGGAGGAGGTCTTAAATGCCTCAACGAATAAATGCCAATGAATACTGTCTTTTACTGCTACCTTTCTATTTCTTGGGGTGGATAAGGACTGATATGCCAGGGGCAGGGAAGGGGAAGAGAGAATAAAAGGTGGGAAGTTTCCCACTGAGAGTCACAGTGTGATATTCTGGTTACTTTCTAGGAGAAAAAGCATAGCCTTGTATGATTCATGTAACAGCAATCTCTGCTCCAGATGAATGCTAAGTGTCCCCTGATAGCTTGTTCCCTTGCCACTTGTAACTTCTCAATAATGCTAAAATAGGTATGGCCCCTTCCTATTTTACATGGCTTCTTTGACAGTGCTTCAGCTGTCTCTCCATTTTCTGGGGCCATTTTACCATACCGACTCTTAACAGCCCCAATTTTCTCCCTTCAAAGAGTCATCAGCATGATAATTATTCAGCTAGAATTAGGAATTCACATCAAATCCTATCACTGGTGTCCTACTCACTCAACCACTGTGTCCTAACTTGTGTCTTTCCATGACAACAGATTTTCTACAGTGCTTGCTTTTCCATGGTGTCCAGAGTAATTTAAGCTGCCTTTGAAAGCCCTAAAAAGTTTAATTCTAAAGTAATTAAATAATTGTAAAAAAAATTTTTTAGACTTTTTTTTTCTAAAAAAATTTTTTTTCCCATTTCCTGGTAGTTTCTTGGCCCAGGGATTTAAACAAACTCTCTTTTTGCTATGTGCAGCATATTCTACAGTGTGAAAAAAGTGGAACAGATCCAGTACTTGGCATCTATTAAGCATCTGTTGTCCAACTAACAATTAATTAGGATTAAGGGATGTTGAAAATATAGAAGAAGAAAATAATTACCAACTATTAATCATGTATTATGATTATGTATTATTCTTTCAGGTACTTAGAAACTAATTGCATGCATTTTCCAGAGGATCTAAGGAGACTTGTGAAATATTTAAATTGCCTTATAACCAGGATCAATTGAGAAATGTCCAAGTTTCTCACAGGCGAACCAATGCTTTGCTGCAGCATTTCTGTCTCTCTGCTCATGCTGTTTTTTTAAAGCACAATCTGCAGCTTGGAGCACCCCAAATTATGGTTAGCAGCTGCATAGCAAGCTCTATCTATAGGATGTTGTAGATTGTAGAAGTACATCCTATGTCAGTGAGCAGAAAGAAGCACTCCTGTGGGATGCTATCCTGCATCCACTCCTCAGTGGAGGGGGTTGTCAGGTGAGGTTACAGACCTTTCAGTTTCTATTTAATCCCCCATAGATGTGTACCTGATGTTGTCATGGTGAAAAAGGATGTATCAGAAGAGCTCTCCTTCTCCATCATATACATGGAGAGAGCTCTTCTGCACATTGGCCATTTACATCCTTCAAGTGATCTAGGCAGGCAGTACCTTCGGTTTTCATAGCAAAAGATCAATTGAAATGTTCCTGGGAAATCAATGATGAAGCTGAGTCTCTGATTAGGCCTCCAGGTCTAGAAACATAATGTATTTCTAAATTCAATGTAATGAACCTGAGCATTAACTGCTTAGAACTCTTAATAATCCATTCTAAGTCTGATGGCTAATTAAACTAAACATAACCAACTTGCCTGCAACTAGAACTGGTTGTATGTAATTTGAATAAAAAAATAGCAAAGGATTATTTGCATATCCATAAAACTTAACACCCACACAAATATTCAGTAATATAATAAATCTTAGTTTTTGAGTACTGGATCTCACTAATCAGAATAAAAAGAATGCAAAAAATAATTATGCAAAACTTATTTTAACTCCAGAAGTAAGTTCATTGAGTATCAAAAGTGAAATACTACAAAATGAAAAAAAAAGCTTCTGGGTACAGAGTTTTTATTTTGTATGTTGTTGATATCAGAAGTGCATAGGGTACTATCCTTTCTGATTCTTTAGGTACATTGTGTTGAACTCAGAACATGGTTGAACAAGTTCTCACTTTTGATTATTTGTAAAACACTGTTTGTGCTCTCCCCAAACCAAACATTTACTATATACAGATTAATTTTACTAGGCACTTAGATTGCTGACTCACTTACAAATGAAGATTAGTCCTCTAAGAGAATGGCCATCTGTTTCAGCAGTTTCTTCTCCATAATGAAATTGGAGTGAAGTGGTTTTAACAATGGAATTTTAACAGCCAAGTGATTTCAACTTCTGTGGGAGGCAAAAAAAAAGTCTCGAGACCTAAGGTATTCTTGAAGGAAAAAAAAACTTCAAATTAAGTGATTTGTTTATATTCTTACTTTTGTTAGGAATAAGCATACGTCAGCCAAGGTCCAATTAGCAGCATGACATGATAGGTTAACACTGAATGGGACCATTGTGACCACCACATTTGTAAACAGGTCTGACCTTACAGAAAATTTGGAAATTTCCATGTGGAAACGTTATGAGGACATGGGGTACCATAATACTCTGCATTATTTGACTTTGATCTCTAAAAAGGTTGTGCTGAAGAAATTTTTGTAACACTTATAATGACTGCTTATTATGTGATGGTTTTGGGGAACTCTGACTAGGAGTTAGATATTGATATATAGATTTGAATATTGATCTTGAAAGTTAGGTGCTGAAAGTCTGGGATAAGGGTCCTCATTCTCCTTTTTTAACATAGGACTCTAAACCAAAATATTGCTAAGGAGTTCATTACTCAGACAAATTTCATTCTCTTTTAAATCTTTGTATCCCACAGGACTGCCTTACCAGAAAAAAAAGTCATCCCTTTGTTATCAACATTGTTTTCTTCACAAATCCAAAATACAACACATACTAGCCTGTTCTGTGAGAAATTTACTCCACCCCTGCCAGTTCCTGTGTGGACTGATATTCAGACACAAACATGGTGAATAATTGAAACTGATTATGCACTGTTCCTTCAAGCATACATGTATGTTAGATATATGATGCACTAATACATTGTAAGTATGACAGGTATGGATGACAAACATAATTAAACCTTGACATCTAGGTCATTAACTAATTTAAAAAATCATAATTAATAAAGGAGTAATCAAAGTCAAATTATTCCATATTAATTATAAACAGTTTAAATCTGGTTTAACTTTTCTGCATTTTCTTTAAACAGGAGATGAGATCTGTGTTAGATGTTCCAATTTTATTTATTTATTTTTTTTTTGCTAAGAAGTGAAGGTTTGATCTAAATACTAAAATCTCCTTGAGAATAAATGACAGATTGAGTTAAATCTAATCTGTATGAAAGTGCCTTTAACACAATGCTTAAATAGCTGAACTTTCTTTATAACCAGCATTTTAGAAAGGAATGTTCTAAAGGTCCAGACTATGGGCTAGTACTAGCATTGCTGTCAGTGGGATGGACAGGACACCTCCAGGGGCTGGTGACCCAGACAGGGCCACCTCAGCATCAGCAGCTTGCCCTGGGGCTGATGGGAGAGCAGGAACAGTGAACAAGGCTGTCAGCAAGGGCAGCTCTGCTCTACTCTTAGCGTGCCAACAAGGTGGTGTCAAAATTATGTCTTTTAACTGCTGGGGTGATTTACTGAGTCCAACATACTTGTGGCTGTCTGTGCCAGTGGCACAACCTCAGCATCCCAAACACTGGCAAAAAGAAAAGGCAGAGTGGATGGTGACTGGGTTAGAAACTCAAATGCTTTATTCTCCTTTTGAACTACAAGCAAGGATGTACTACATGCCCCTGTGGGTTGTGATGGAATACTTGATGTCACAGAATCATCTTCCCCTGTCTGCCTTTTTCTGTCAATTAGGAATGATAAAGTTACAAGACTAATACTGCCTCTAATGACACTGACAAGGAAGTCTGGTTATTGGGCAGGAAAAAGAAGAATTACTTTGGTAATTAATCCATTGCTGCTCAGAGATTCCAGTAGCATTGCTTAGAGTAACTCCTGCATAGATACTGTATTTGGTTGGTAAAACTAATAACAATTTCATTAAGCTAACAGCTCCTTATGCTAATAATAATTCTGTTAAATCTTAATGGATACACTCGTCCTTGCCTTTCTTTTTCGTTCATAATTTATTGCAGACACACTTCATGGTCTCTTGTGTCTCAGATTACTGTTCTCTATTACCTACCACAAGATCATTGTCAAGTCTTACTGTACCTTTTAGACTGTGAAATACCTGTCTCACACAGTCCTCAGGGACTTCAGTAAGAGCAGGAGTAGTCTTTATCTCAGTTTGAAATTTATTAAATGTGTTTATTTAATTTTTTGCTTATGAAGGCATTTATCTTTAGATGTACTTAAAAATTTTTAAAACAAGTTTAAAATAGGAGCAATGACAGGAATGTGAAAAATTCCTATGAACAGGAATATGAAAAAAAAATACTTGCCAAGATCTTCCCAAATGAAACCTCTACCTTCTTCATTTATCCATCTCTGGAAATGACAGCAGAGAGCTTTTATCCAAAATTCAGCCCTTTTACAATTTTAATACCCTTATGCACTCTGCAAAAAACTGTGAGCTGCAATGCTGCTAGTAACACCCTACTGGGTGCTGTAGCAGTGTTTTATGTATGTGTTGTATGAGATCTGTCAGATCAGATCCTAGAGGGATGATACTGGGAGCAACCCACACAAACCAGGCAGGAGAAGGGAGAAGGAGGTAGCCAAAGGTAGCAGGAGCCAGCTGGTGCCAATGCTCCTGTGATTCTAGCAGTCACACCTCAGGGAGGGAGGAGAGGCAGAGAGAACTAAACCTAAATGAGACAAAAAATATTCACTTTCATCAGAAGAGGTGAATTAAAAGTAACTATCATTTCTGGCACTTCGCAGGATTAAAATAAACCACATGCATAAAATTGATTTCCAGATCATATGAGAATTTTAACCATCTTCCCCCCAAAATTAATACTGGATAAGTGAAGTCATTGGCGAAAATACTGACATTGAAAGAATGCCTCTTGGGTGGATGCTTTTCTGGGTTGAACTTCCAAGGAAAGAGAATTTTGTATCAGCTGATATGTTAAATTTTTGGAGCTTAGCCCATGAGGAAAAGAGGCAGGTCTTCAGTGCCACCAGAACACTGCCTAATCTCTGGTTATGGACATGGCTGAATATTTTACAAATGCTAAATTTACTCTTCCCCAAAAAATATTGTATATATTTTTTTCAAATATGCATAAAGTTAATTTCTCCCTAATACCACAGTACCACCTGAGGACATGAATTATCTCTTCATTTATTTTGCTAGGTAAAGATGAAACAGCCTGGGGCAATTAGTTTTATATTCATTAATAAAAATGTTAAATTGATCATTCATATTGATAATGCAAAAAATACCGCACTCCTTCTTAGTTGGACTCATTTAGATTCTCATTGGAGAGGCTGCAATCGTTCAGCACTACACAGATTTTAATTAAAAATTTTGGTGGAAAAAAGTGATTTTGTGTTATTTAATAATGTACTTGTCTGGATGTTAGATTTAAAATAATAGGAATAGGTTTAAAACAATAAATTTCCACTACATTGGAATGTTTCTTTGTCTGAGCAGTTTTGCTGCAGATTAGATTTCACAGACATTTCTATCTACTGGCTTTTTATTAGATTTGGCAAGAACTACTGCTATGAAAAAAATTCTCAGGGCAAAACTGTGATTAAAAGATATAAAAGATCCATATCTAAGAAGGATGGTGATAGAGCTGCCAGTGATATCTGCAGTGGCTCAGTGGAGCCATCCTGTGTAAGTATATTTTAATTATACGCATACGAATATATAAATTTACTTTTTTTCTTGAAGGTACAATGTGCAAAATAACAAAGGCAAGCCAGGTATGTTTATACTATATTTCTGGAAAAAAATGTAGATAGACAAGCAAAAGAAATTCACAGATTTATGGCTATGACTTCACTAAATGACATTATTTTTGTACAAGCAAGGTTTTAAATTGAGCACTCAGAAAAAGGTGATGGTTTTATAAGATGTTTTGCGCTGGCAGAAGTGGAGCAGAGGTTTGAAACAAAGTTCAGAGAATGGGCAAAGCTTTTCTTGGTTGGCTCATGAGGCAAGGACAGGAGGTAGATCTGGTATAGAAAGATAGGCTGGAGTGAAACAGGAGAGAGCCCCAGTTCTGGCTGCTTAACACCTTCACAGGTGTTCAAACAAGTTATTGTCCAGGGACAGACCCTGGGCTCTGAGAAGAGGGAAGGTGGAGGGATGGGCCTAAATGATCTGGTGGAGAAACGAGGCTTTTTGACACTTTCCATTCAGATCTATATTGATATAAATTATTAATGATGTTAAATTTGCACTTACCTCTTTTGCTTCACATGATCATATCTGGAGGACTTTATTAACTAGCTGTGCATGTGAATGCAGAGAAGTTTGGGGAAGGAACATACAATCTGGAATACAAAAGTACATAAAGGATAACATTTCTCTGAAGAAATAAGAAGCATGGAAAAGATTTTTATAATATATGCTGTTCCCAAACAAAAAAAGCAAGAGCTCATTTTATTAACTGCACTCAAGACATAGTCTTGAAAATAAAAAATAAATTTAAAAAAAACAAAACAAAAAAACAAAACAAAAAAAAAACAAACAAAAAAACCCAAAAAAACCCAAACCAAAACAAACAAAAAACCCCCCCCAAAAAAACCTAAGAAAAAACCAAAAAAACCCCAAAAACCACAAACAAACACTGTGAATTACCGCATTGCTGGAAGGAGCAAAAGGCAGAATATCATATATATCTACAAAATATTAAAGGAAAATAACTCCAGAGCAGAGTGAAAACACACAAATATAAGATAAAGTATGTCAATATCTTCTTGGGAAAAGGATAGTTTCAGGTTAAACAAAAGCACTTGANCCCCCCATTTTATGGAAATACTAAACCAGGAATTAATATTTTTCCAAATACAAGGAAACTAATTTACAGTGTTCCACACTATGCTTTTCCAAAAGTACTTTCACTAGGAAGAAATTTTAACCAATGCCGAACATTTCACATTGTTGAAAATTTAAATTCTTGAAAGCTGGGAGTCTGGAAAGGGCCCTTTTCTATCTATTCAGTTCCAATTAATCATTTAATTTTGGATTATGTAGCTGGCATTTTTTGGAGCATCTTTATAGATAAAACAATTATGTTACTTTGTTGAGCTAGTTCAAGAATAAAAAGATATTTCTTTTCAGTTGGATTTTATTTTAATGAACTAAATATCAGTTGCATATAAAAGGCCCATGAAAATAAAATACCAAGTACTTAATAACTACTATTGCCAAAATGGCTGCATTTTGCACAGTGTTGAGTCTGTGCAGTGAGGAACAGAAGTATTTTCTCTTTGCCTTGGTCTCTGGTTATCATAGCTCCTACTTTAATATTGTTCTAATACGGTGTTGAATTCCTGGAAGGATAAATTCACAGCAAGGTGGTTAATACTCTATGTTCCATACTAATATTTAGTTACAAAAAGAAGTAGTTATGTTCACAGTATCTCTAGTTCTACCACTCCTAGTTCTCTACTGGATATATGATTTCAAGAACATAACGTCTCTGAATGTTTATCTTGGTGCATGAACAAAACAGCAGTGCTTCAGGTAAAATAAACCACTTTGAAGATAGTAACTATTTCAATCTGAAAAAAGTAATTAATCTGATACACCTTGATTCCAGCCCTTAGGATATGACTGGTGTGGTCATGTCATAATACAATGTCAGTCAAACACCACTGCCACCCAATTGTTATTTTTGTAGCCAAATTGGCCAGGAGTTTATATCTGTTTCTGGGGTCATGACGGTCAAGAAGACCTTGAGAACACAACTTTCTGGCAAAACCATATTGATTACAAAATATAAAACTGGATTTGTACTGCCCTTTATCAGAATACCCGCTGGTGTCTGCCTTTATTAGGTGAAAAGCTGGAATTGAAGTATCCTGGCCCAGAAATTATGAAGATCTGCTTGAGAAAATGCCTGTGTTTTTGCATATGATGACTATAGTAGAGTTATGAATTTTAGATTGAAAGACTCCTTTAAAAAGTTTATAAAGGGGTGGAAGGCAATATAGACTTATGCATGAGCACAAAATAAATGCATTAGTGAAAATGCCCCCAAACTTGATGGTCACAGTTTCAAACTGGATGCCACTTTTCTCAGTGCTTAAATACACTTATATTTGGAGTTTACTTTTAACATGCTGTAAGTACATTGAGTTCATCTTAGTTTGTCAGTGTCTTTCAAGAGAGATTTGCTATTGCCACTTTAAGAGTCAATTTTTATCAACACCTCTTCAAACTTATTCATCTGATAACAGAAGAAAACTACTGGTTATATAGAGAAAACCCACAGAAATAATCTTTTCTGTTTGCAAACCTTTTCAACAGCCTGCTTCAGAACGGCTTGTCTACTCTGCTCTCTCTCTATGCCAAAATGATATTTCAGCCTTGTTGAATATTTAGTGGGCCTATTTACTCACAGTGTACAGTACTCATCAACATTTGATTTCAGACCAGCCAGGGTCAGTTCAGATCCCTGTGGTATGCTTTTCTATTTTCACAAAATTGAGGCTAGAAATACAGACTGTGATCTATTTTGTCATCAACTGGCAGTTAGTATTAATGATACCTGGAAAAATCAGTCATCATTACTTTGGATTATTCTAATATGTGTGTAGAAAGGGAATTGGGCATCTAGCCAGTTACAGGGGAGAAAATTGACAAGAAAAATAGTAGATAGAGACAGCAGTTGTTGGCACTCATATTTCCCAATGATACAATGATTATTCTTCCATTACCTCAAGTTCAATCAATAGAATTGGTACCAAACTGAATGGCAGCATTTGGACTGCTATTGGTCAGTAGAAGAGATTGGTGATTAACTGACTTTAATTAGTGAATAGACAGAAAAACTGATACTGGCAATACTTTTCTGCTGTTACAAGTATTTGCCCAATCTCAATATTTTGGTAAACTAACAGTTTTTATTGGAGGGATCATGTTAGAGTCAAGATGTCGGGTGGTTGGCTGCTTTCTGACATTCACTAAGTCTGAATTTTCAGTTTCTTTTAATTTCTAAACAAGGTTTCTTCAGACCACCTGTGCTAACAAGTGCTCAGTAGAACTATCAAATATAAATGAGGTGATTTTTGCAGCAGGCATTGCAAATAAGAATCACCAATAGAGTTAGTGTAATTGGAGATGCTTATTAAGAAAGAAAAGAAAGGTCATCTGTTTTCAATTTTAGAGTACTGTCAGCTCATTGCTCAGGAAAGACTGTGTTCAACTTGAAATGCCATCTGAAAGGCAGGCATGGTTTCTGTAGCTTTTATCAAGCTGAATGACATTTGTCTTTGCCAGAGTGGTAGCCTGCATAATTTGCTGGATCAATGGAAAAATTGCTTTGAAGATACTTATTCATATTATCGTGCTTCCTACGTGAGCAGGAAGCTGCCTCGAGAAGGAATGTGAGATCACAGCCTACAGCCGTGCCTCCCTTCCCAGAACTTGGTAAGGTATCAGAGCTGATAAGATCACTGCTGGTGACAGGTGAGTTTCGTGGAGTATCCCCAATGTTCTTATATTCAGTCAATTCTCCATCTTCCACAAAAACTCATGAAAGATTCTACTTAAAAATGGAGACAAAGACTTGCACAGCATCTTGCACTGCAGAAGCCTTATTCTTTGATTAGCTACAGTGAGTGTCTTTGCTTTTGTATCCATGCCTCAGTCAGCAACATCCCTTAAGGTAAAAATGTAAAATTTGGTGTGAGTTTAGACCAGATGTTTTGTCTTTCACTGAGTTGCACATTACAGATGTTTTCTGAGGAAATAACTGGATTTAATGAGACATGTCCCATTCTTTTTGTCTTTCTCCTGTTAGGCTTTTGATTCAGCACACCATGAAAGCCTAGAAGACCTGAGGAAGTGACTCAAAGTATCAAGAAAGAAGTTATACTGACTGATGAAAGAACCAAGGGAATAAAAAGCTCTGTTTTGTACGGATGACAGCTGAATGTCATTTTTCCTCAGTTTCCACGGGTGCATGGCACAGCTGAGTTCTGCCTGTCCTGCCTGTTCTCAGCTGATGGACACATTGGAAGAAACAGCTGTTGGTAATATTATGTTGTACACAATTTTGCTTAAAGTTGATCTTAGATACACTGAGGGCATTTGCCTTGTGCTCTTAGCATGGAGAATGTCTGCAGCTGACAGTCAACCTAGTGAAGCACAAAACAATGTGTAGTGGAGGAGAAATTTTGTATCAGAGTGTTGACATATTCTATTTATAAACTTCCTGCTACAAGTACATGTCCCATGAACAGAGATCACAGATTAATTACAGAATGGGTAATGTTGGAAGGGACCACAGCAGCTCATCTAGTCCAGCATCCCTGCTCAAGACACATTTGTCCAATGCTGCTTGTAAATCCTTTTGCAGTATGTTTGGTGGTCCCATTTCCACACTCTCCTGGATGAAGAATGAAGTGTTGTCAGAGTGAACTGCTTCTTCTTTTTAACAGCTTCTTTTATGAGCTGTGTTCTCATACTTCCTATATTGTCTCTCCTAAAACCAAAAATGGATAGCAACTTCCATCCTGTCTTCCTAAGATTCAAGACTTGCTCTTGAAGATAACTTCTACACAAATAGGTAATACTATAATCTGGTTTTAAAAACACAGACAAAAATATTAAAGCTGTGGTGTTATTTAAGCGTGTTTAACCCCTAACTTATCATGAATTAAAATACAGTACTTCAGTCCTCAGAAATGTTCCTGAAGAGCATTGATATTTTAGATATTGCTGGTTTCAAGTTGATAATAGTGTTGGTTTGACAAAGAAATAGTTCTTTGGGCTCAAATATCTTGTTGATACCCAATTTAGAGTGTTCATGAATTAACATTTTATAAGAGCTTATTTCTTCTCTTTGAAAGCAGTAGACAAGTACATGGAGTAAGACTTCCTTAATTATCTTGAATATTCTAATATGATGTAGTTTAAGACACTGGTAGTGTCTTGTAGAAAATACTGTTGCTAAATAATGACATGAGCTAATTAAATAGAAAGGAAAAGTTTGTATGTGTATGACAGAAAGGAGGCAAAACACATGACATGGCATAAATCCCTATTCCTATTCAAATTAGCAATTAATTCACTGGTTATATCACCCTTTCGATCCAAGTATGGGAGGAAGAATGAAGTGGCAAATTTTTTTGCTTTGCTTTTACCAAAATAAAGGCTGTATGGAACAAGAAATTGTCACTGAATGGAATCAGTTTTTGTTTTTAACCAGTGAATGCTGACCTCCACATAGAGTATTTGAAACAGAGTTCAAAAGGTGTTTGCTGGTGAAAGTATGGCTGTGAAGACATTAATTATTTGAATTCTTATATTGAAATATTTTATAATTGTTATTATCTTTTATATACCTTACTTGCAGAAAACAGACCAGAAAGCAGCCAAGAAGGATGGATACTTTCTTTAGAGAAAATAGGATTTTTAAATAATCAGTGTAAAATTGCAATGAACTTATCTACAAGTGTTACTTCTTGAGCTGTTATCCAATGCAAAGGTTGTGTAAATTTACAGTTTCACTGGAAAAACCCGCCGATAAAAGAGATTTCCATAGAAAAGGTCTTTTGTTGAGCTGGTGGATTATTCTATTTGCTTTGACTGAGCACTGGTTCTACATCCTTTCCCTCCACTCCTGACAGATATAACTGATGGATGTTGGTAATGCTAGCAAGAACCCACTCCCTGAGGGATATGATGGAACTCCTATGAAACCTTACAGTTGGAACTAAATCTTCTTAAAATTAAGCTATAAAAATTTGTTTATCTTCTATGTTTATCCACCTTTATAATGGAAAAAAAATAAGCCAAGCTAAACTTTAGGCTGATAAGTGGCCATCAGTATTTCGGAGGGAACAATAAAACAAACTTGTGGGAAGCTGCATCAAGATTTTGTATCTTTCAATGCTTCTAAGCTGCGGGGACTGGGGCAGGGGAAACCTGCTGTAAAACATGCCAGGACCCATGAACATAAGGAGATTTTGCACTCATACAATAAATCCTGGTTGCTGGCATCCCTTGGGCTAATACAAGAGCAGCAAGTTATTTGCAGCCCTGGTTCTCTCTCTTATTGCTTGCCAGTTCTCCCTATGGGTCCTGGCTTTCCATGCAGGGAACTGGCACCTGCTGGCAACGACAGCTGAACCAGTACAAGGCTGAGCTAGGGCTTCCCCAGAAGGGAGATATGGAAAGAGGACGTCCATTGACTCGGTTCTTCACTTCCTGCCCTAGACATGGAAGGAACCGACCCTCAGCTAACACCCCTCTCCTTGCAAGAGATCCCCTGGGAGTGTACTTGGGTCATCCTGCATTTGTGAAACACCAAGTCAGATATCTGAACTGCTGCAGCCAAACAGGCCCTGCACAAGGTGCACTGAGAGGCATCAGCATCAGCCTCAGGGACGTACAGTAACTCCTGCACATTGTTCTTTCCACTATATTAATTGTCCTCTCTCCAAAACAACAAACATAACTTTCTGCTGCAGACAGAAGAATTCCAGCAGAACTGTGGTGTATTCTGTAAAATCAATATTAATCATTTTCAAATTGTTTGCTTGTTGACTTTCTGAGGACAGAAAGAAATCCTTAGGGCAACTTAAGCACAGCACAAACAAAATGTTCAGCAAGAAAATGTGGGGTTTTTTTGTTTTTTTTTTTTTTTCTGCCTCTTACATCTCACATTTGACCTTTAGAATATTCTTGTCATTTAATCACATAAAGGGCCATAAAATGTGATGAATAACTAATATCTTGCCCATAGTTATGCTTGTATAGTAGAATTCTGAAATTCTTTATGAATTGCATTAATGCTGGTTGAAACATTTTATTACATTATTTTGTGATTTCTTGACTATCGCTTATTTACTGTGAACCATACAAATAGGAAGAGAAAACCCTTCTTAATTTTTATCCCCAACAGCAAGTCAGTAACAGAAAATAAAGTCCAGATATTTAATTTGGGCTGAATTATTATATTCTTTTCAATAGGAAAGCTGTTTTCATTTTACTGATCATCCTCAAAGTGTTCCCTTTTTATCACATTTCCTCTCGTACTGCTTTTACAATGATGATATATTCATAATAGTGATTGGATTCTAGGGGGAGAAGTATTTACCCCTGTTCTATGATAATTCTCCTTTTGGTGACTGTTTTGGAATGAATGCTACTGGAATACTTAAAGAAAACATAAGCAGTCTGAGATTTAATCAAATTATATGAACATTAAACTAACTACTGTTAATAAATTTAAAGCACATTAAATATGGCTACTGAGTCTATCCTTCTCTCTGGTGCTGGGATAAAATCTTGTATGTTGGCTACACCAGTTTTTTGGCAATATACAGGAGCAGCTATTGCATCACTCAGCCACAGGAAAACAGAATTTCACCTCTGTGATGCACCCTCTGTGCATCCCTCTGTGCATCCCTCTGAAGGCTGATATATTCCTCAAGGGCAGTTTGTCTGAACAATGATTTCACTGAGATAAGAAGATAATTCTTACTGTGAGTAAGAAAATTAATAGAGTAAACATAAGAATGTTTTATTTAATATCCCCCCATTTATATTTTGTGCAAGTGGAATGAGACTGGAAGATCTGAACAATGTTACAGAAAGAGAATACTAATACATCTGTTTTCCCCAGAGCATGATGTGGCTCTGATCCCAGAATCAGATTTCTATCCTACACATTGTACTCAGATATCAACAGGAACTACCTCTGCCCTTCTTTTAGTCCCCAGCTTTTGAAACATCAGTGCATCCAGTGCTTTTTGTTCAGTCAAGCTCTCTTCATCCGTGCTGTGATATGAGAACAAACACGTGAGAATGCACACGTTATGCTCACACATAGGGCTTTGAATTAGACCTTGTTTTACAAGCCTGTTTACTAGAAGTCACTAGGATTTTTAATGTCTTTTAATGCTCTCTTGAATGACTTAATAAGCCCAAAGAGCCTATATTTTCAGAGCGTCATTGTATGAAGTATGATAAACTATATCTATTACGCATGGATAAAGTATTTTTCTTTCACTGGGCAGTGTTTTTCAAAAGCTGCTTCTCTCCAATTCACAGTTCTCTTGGATATGATTTCACTGGCAAGCCTGTTCTGTCTGACACATCTGTATAGAGGTGTTATCATGGGTAGAGATGAAAATGTCTCAACAAAGTAATTGAGGAATAACATGAAGAGCTACTGGGCTCCTGTTTGTAAGGTTTGGCCATATCCTGTATTTCTGCTTTTTAATTATTCCAAAGAGCACCTTTAACATGTATTGAAGCAGAGAGATACATTCTTTGCAAAGTATGGAATTACTGGCTGCAGTTTTATAGCTCACGGCAAGCAACCTAGAGGCCTTATTAATACTTGATGAATCCCTCTCAACGTCTCAGCAGTGAAGAGAAGACAAACAACCTGCTGGATGATTGATGCCGTGCCTACCAAGGAAGAACTTTAAAGCATGATTCTCTCTCACAAAATCTGTAGAAGAAATCCAGTCTGATCCAGTGGTAGCAATAGCGTGAGCTGAGACGCAATCTCTGCCCTATTGCACAATGGAAAGCCTATTAACCAGTGGTTTAAGTCCTTTTCCAAGGCTTTCAGCTTCCATCTCTGCCTCCTCCCTACCCACAATCTCTACCCTCCCCTAGATCTCCACAACACACTGCTCTTTGGCAATGTGTGTTTGCACACCTACGTCAGGCTGCACATGAAAAATTACATTATCACTGCTTTTAAGTGTTGTTTGCTCTCTGAACCAGATAGTTGAAAAGAGTCTGTTTATCCCCTTTTTCTTTGTTTTTCTTCTTCATATTATGGGCTCTCTCTTTTCTGTGTAGCTGCTTTCCTTTTGTTCTGTTTCTTCTTGCTCCTCTCAGGTGTCCTGACATACATGACCTTTGTCATGAGACACATGGTGGGGCTTACTGAGAAATCTCTTGTGTGCCTGCCCAAACCCTAAAAATCAGGCTTGGGAGATCCTTACCTATGCATAATGGGCAGAGAATCATTCACCTTTGCTGCAGTTTGATGGTTCATAGGAAATTGCAATGTTCTGCAGTCTTTAACTGGAGTAGGGCCATCAAATGGGTGAAGTGAACAAACCGATATTTTATTCCAAATGAAATTTTCAGTCACGTGGACATCACAAAGAATCCCTCATATCAAAAAGAATCCCTAACTGCACATGAACTCCTCAAATTGCAGTAACCAAATTGCAATTCTGCTGTGTGCCAAGTCTGCCTCAAAAGGGATGACAGTCGTATATATTTTGAAAGTATGGTCATTTTAACTTCTACAGGAATATTCAACATCAAATAGGAAGAATTTCAGTAAAATATATTTAATTTCAATTAACATGTCTGGGTCCATAAATTTGCCTTTTACTTATTTCATTTTGTTTTGTAATTGCAACATACTGAAGCCAAAGGGAAAAAGAGATTTTACTCCAGGGCATAATGAATTATTGATTAAGGCAGCTAGATCAGTATGAATCCTTATAGGAAGCCAAAAGTAAATCAGCAAATGAAAGGGTTTTAAATATATACTTAGAAAAAGAGGTTTTGGCAAATACTGGAATGAATATTAGACAGAAACATCTCAAACCATCTGAATCACTGCCCCTAGCTGTCCAGTCAGCCCATGATTTAAATAAATTACAGTTTAGAGTGAATTATGTGGGAAAATGAATCCAATAAAGAAAACAGCTTGTAGAAGAGCTAACACTGAAAATGTGGCAGCATTTAAATCCTGATCATGTGAAAACTTTTGTTACACAGATTGGAAAAAAGGTTTCTGAAGAATAGAAAGACTGAAATGCTGTTCCTCAATAATAGCATAAAATGAATGTCCTCTGAAATCAGTGCTTGTACATGGATAGTTCAGAGCAGGAAAATGAGTGTTTCTCTTTTATCAGGTCTCAAAGGCAATATATTGGGATAAAGTGATGGTAAATCAGAAAAAAAAAAATCAAAGACAGAATGTCAAAAATCCCCAACAAGAAACCACTTCATTCATCTGCCTTATGGCCAAACTCTAAGGGAAATTTGTCTCAAGATAGTGTGAGGGACATAATTAAATTATTTCCTTTTTGCTCCCTTACAGCAGAAACTGTACACCAAGATCCTTCTTCTTGGAAGAAGTGAAATCTCTAATTCTATACATAGAGAAATAGGGAAATACTGATATTCCAGCCAGTAATCATATTTAGAAAACATCAATATGATTTTTTTTTTTAATAGAGAACAAGAAACATATATAAAACCACACAAATTTGTTAAATTTTCTCTAAATGGTCATTATAAAATTAAGTTTCACATAACTGCTTAGAATTCGTAAGGGCCAAAATACTCCTGAGGACTTCAAGTCAAGCTGTGCTGTGAGCTCTTATTTCTTAGTATTTTAATGGCATAATTAGTGTGTGGAGCTTTTCAGAAGAAATGTCATCTCAGACAGTATCCATGGATAAAACTGTTTCTCAATCACAATAGTTAAAACGCTGTCAAAATCATACAAGGACCATTGAAATTAATGTCTACTCAAGAGGCTCCATAAAGACTATTGAAACTACCCGGAATCTGTAAGCAAATCATTAATGTGTCATGATATCTTTTAAGAATTAATGTGTTTCTACTCTGAAAATGGATTCTGTCAAATAGCATTTTAGCATTATGTGCACTTTGGAACTCAACACTTTTCTGGTTCTTAAATTTATATATACATTAGAAGGATATATGTTTCTTCTGACTTCAAGTGAAAATACTTCAGTGGGATACGAATTTCGATTTAATTTCTTTCACCTTTTGAAAACTACAGGTGAGGAAATCCGCAGAGGATGTTGTAATCATAGGGAAATTGGATGAAAAGTAACCCAAATAAGATGAAGTGCCAAACAGAAGAGAATCAAATTGAAATGTTATGCTGGAAGAAAATGAAGATTTTCAGGACAGAATATTTAATCTTTGAACCTGGGAGAAAATCCTCTTACTTTAGAAGGTGTTAGACCTGAATATGGGTCCAAAATGTAGTCAGCTGTTTTCCTCAGAACTGGTGGCCCAAAAACTTAGCTTCTCACACCCTTGCATTTGTCCACATGGGAGGTTTTCTTGTTAGCTCCATCTGCATTTTCCTGATACAACAAAATTAACATGTCGTTTCCTCCTTATTCTGCTCAAAGTTTTTGTTTTTCAGGAAAGTGTTCCTTAAAGATCATATTTTTTTCTACAATGAGAAGCCATGCTGGGTAGAGTTTGTAAGTTTTGGGTTTGTCTTTAAGCTTGAATTAAATAATTACGGTCTTTAGGAAAACACAATGTAGATAAATTCCTTTTGCATAGATGAGAGTGAAACTGGCATCACTAGGGAACATGAAAAAATTTGTAAAAGTGAAACAACAGGTAAACATTGCTCTGTTTGTGAATGAACTTCATTTAACACAGATGAGCAATAAGAGGAAGGAAATTCAATGATGGAAAGCAACACTTATCTCCAAGAAGTTATGCAGTTGTAGCAATAAGGAAACAACATTTTAAAAGTAAGCTAAAATATGGTTCTGCCTTACTTCTTTATATACCAAGTGACAATGATAATTCACAGCATTAAACCCAATGCTAACTGTGATAGATAAGATACAATACATGTACGAGAATCACACTATAAATCCTCTCAGGAAAATTAAATTCTGAGAATGAGATCACTAAAAGGCAAGAAGATATTAATATAAGCCTGTAAAATTAAGGGAGAAAAAGCTATTCACCACACACATAAGAGAAATAAGGTAAGGAATATCCCTACGACTCTATGTTAAGAAGAGTCAATCTTCATAATTCAATTATTGTGAAACAATCCCCTTTTATTTTTGAGAGTTTCTAGAAGGAGCTATCTGAAATATTTTGCCATTGAAATAGGGTTAATTAATAGATATTTTAATTTGAATGGCATTTTATATTTTACCCAAGCAGCTTACCATTTTCTCTTTAAAAATGCTGTCTCTACCACTTGGTGTGTGGTGAGGATATTTATCTCCCACATTCTGAGTTATGTGTTAAGGCCATAAAATTGAAGGATAATTCTTTTTTATTACTCCTATATGCAAAACTGTTGTTTGACTTAAGTTTTATTTTTCATATTGCTAGACAATGCTTCCAAAGCTTTGTTTCTTCTTCTTCCCATTCCCTAACTTTAAAGATGTATCTGCCTGTGTGCCAACCAGCAGCAGCAATCACTGCCAGCACTCACCTGGCCCCATGGAAAGGCTCTGGTGGCTCTTTTGGGGGCAGCCTGGGGTACCCCAGCCTCAAGGCAGCCCATGAGCTGTGGGTGTTCTGGCTGTGTCCCAGGAGGGAGGCAAGAGGGATCTGTTCCAGCAAGCTTTGGGTCATTTGGTTTCCATTCCTGCCCCCACAGAGCTTAATGGCAGCTCATTTCTCTAAAGTCATGAAGGAACTGACCAAGGATGTAAGGAACAGAGAGATTCACATGCGAAAAAGTGCAGAATTCACAGAGAAAGTCACCATCCCCACAAAATTCCTTCTGCTTCATGATGTTCAGCTGGTAAATCACAACTCTCCTCTGGCTGGAGGTCTTCATTGATGAGGAAATTTTGAAATTTGTGGAACTTTCCAGTAAAAGTAGGAAAGGTTCCACTAACCAGCAGGAAAGGGTTTTTGAGAGATTATGTTGTTCGCTTTCTCCATTTATAGTTTGTATTTTGGGATGTATCAATATTTGCTATTTTTGAGGAGTTCTGCTAGCTGTCTTTCTGTTATAGTAGACATAAACCCTGACAACTATAAGCAGTGATGCACATAGCATGTGTGTATGTGGATTTCCTGGGAAGGTAGATCTTCTTGCAATGCACAGAGCACACAACCTCATTTTTTCACATCGAAGCATAAGTTTTCATTTGTACCTGTCCAGTCAGATTTCACTAATTAGAGCACTAAAGGATGAGAATGGTAGAATTTTATCAACAGTTGCCTTTTGTTTCGTATTGTGGGCAAACATCTGGCAAACTCTGCTTGCCAGAAGCAATCTCTTGTGCCCAGCAAGTACACAGCCATGGTACAGGTCTGGGGGACAAACAACCTTTCCAGTGTCTTTCTTCCAAACAGTACCTTTAGTCTCCATTTGAAGAACCAAGTAACCCATGTAAAAAATAAATATTCATATTTATTTAGGAACTGTCAGTAAAACCAGAGCTGTGTTTTTAATTCTCACTTTTCAGTTTTTCTTTTCTGAACAAGTTGTTTTTTCAGTTCCAAGTCAACATGTCCCAGAACACATTTTCACTCTGTGTTCCATTCACCAGACAGTCAAGAGTGCCTTTGGAGTTCTGCTTGCATGTTGGTCAGGCAGGGTTATCTCATGGGGAATAATACATAATTTATGTCTGCTAATGCTCTTTTAATACCAAAAAAGTTGTCTGTTCTTACAAGTAAGTTGTGTTCCTGAAGTTATTATATTCCTAGAATTGGAAAGTGTTAGTCTCTCTTCTGGTATCAATAGAAAAATCTCCTTGACAAGTTTCCCAACTGCCTCTGCCTGTGGTTTCTCACTCAGCTGCAGCTAATTGCTGCCAGTTGCACAGGCAAGAATAAACCGATGATTTCCCCTTGTCAAAAATTTCTGAACCACAAACCACTACTTATGAGCAGAATGAGCATCTTCTAGCTTATGATACTGAACCTCCCAAAAAAAAAAAAATTAAAAATGTGGCTGATGTACAGCTTGTTTTTGCTCCTTATGTCTATGCCCAGTACCTTGAGTACCCTGCACTGCCACTTCCATCTTTTCTCCTGACCCTTGATTCCTCCCACTTCAGTGTTGGGTCTGTCACTGGTAATTACCCATCGTTTGAGCACTGACACATAACTGCAAGCAGAGGGCACCTGATCTGTCATTGTGCCTCCTGATGAAATGTAGTGGTGTTGTACATATCACAAAACTGCCAGATAAAGTCCAGACACCTTGTTCAGTGCTAAGGATGTTAGAATGCTGAATGTGAATATAAGAAGAGGGAAATACATTTAAAAGGGCATGGTTAATTATTCAAGGATTTTTTTAGGGGTTTTTTTTTAGTTACTGATGAAAGCATTGTAAAATGATTTTTTTTATTATTTGTTGCATATTTTGGAAGAAATCACAGAAAACACAAATTCAGACATGCTCTTCAGAAGTTTTGGGAAGCTAACTAACCAGATAATGAGTAGGAACCATAATGTATACTTTCCCTGACCCAGTACATCTAAGCAATACAAAAGTCAAAGTCAGAACAAACCATGCGGGCACCATAGGCTGAATAATTAATATTTCTGATGCAATATCTATCTTTTTGAAGTTATTCTACAAAAAAAAAAAAAGGTTTCATTGGTTGAATATATTAACACATTAATAATTTATTAGGTTTTAATTATAATTGTAATCTCCAAAACATTGAGTGAAAATATACATATATATTTCTATTACTCTGCTCTGATTTGTGTTTAATTTCCCAAATATTTCTCATATTTCTCCCCTTTGGCTGAAAACATTACGAAATGCTTTCTTGATTGCTGCTTGCCATCATTTTCATAAAAGCATAATCCTATTGATGTCATAATTTATTTCAGAGGTTGTTAGACATCATGCCATGGACTAGAAAGGTCTTTAATTTAAGTAGCAGGAGCACAGACAGCCATAAAAACCTCAAAACAGCAAATCTAACTTAATTTGTTGTGACAGGAAGTGAAGATGAAGGAATTAAAACTGCAATTACTCTAATTTAAATTGTTGTAAATGTTCGGGCTTATGTGGGTTGAATTTGAATTAAATAAAATCAAATTAATTTCTTTCATAGTCTTTTCTGAGAATCATAACTTCATTCAATATATTTAAGCAGTTCGGTGAAAAGACTGGGGTAATAGCAGAGTATTTGAAAAATCAAACCAGGAAGCAGATATAACTTAAGAGAAATAAAATGTCTTAGTTGATTAAGTTATTGGTAAATAAATCTTGCAGAGTCATTCAACCACCCTTGCCAGGAACATTAAATCTCTCCCTCTCAGACTTTGTAGGGTAGAGATCTCCTGGTTTAGCACCAATGCATTGCTCTGGTAGCAGTGAAGCACACAAAGCCTCAGTTTTCTACAGAGCTTGTCTGGGAAATAATTTCAAAACAGGTCTTGGAGCACATCAGACAGCTTTATTATTCAGCATGGATTGTTGAAATTGTCCTTATATCTGATGCAGTGTGGCACACTGAGCAGCAGAAATGAGGAAAACAAGGGGGGAAAAGAGTGTCTTTCTCCTAAGTAAAAATTTTATAGCTAAATTCTGCATTCCAGGAAAACTCACAGTATGAGCTGATAAATCCTCTGTAGTGTTTATGAGTATGTGTATAATTTGCTGCAGGGGTAGAAGGGATAGGCAGGAGGCTGCAGATGTGATCCCATTTGTTTCTGTTCACTGGCAACTGACAGCTTTCAAGAGCTCTTTTTTTCTCACTCTGGATATATGTCCACATGACTCTGGTGAATATATGGGGCTGAGGATTTGTGTTAGGTTGATGTGGTGTTTGCTGATTCACATGAGTGGATAACCATGAGCAAGAAGGAAGAGCTATCTTTAAAAAGGTGAGTGGTAGTGCTGTCTAATAAAAACAAATTATCCTTTTTTTTCCCACCCTATTACCTTTGCTTTCTACAGCAGTGAAGGTGTAAAGATGAAGATTATCTTGCAGAATAAAGCAAATAAACTATAGATGTAAATATTGCAAATAGTGGAAAAGGTTGAACTCAATGAAAAACAGAATAGGCAGCAGTAGGTAGATCAGGGAAGATTCAGCTGCTGAACCTGCAGATTTTTTGAATCCTGGTTTTCAACACAGGTATCTCCTTCCAGCCCAGTCACCTCAGCATCTCATATGGTCAAAGACAATCAGACTATTTGTCTCCATTGACTGTAAGGGAAATGTAATCTTAATTATGAAAACTCTAAATTACTGTAGGTGACAATTATCAGCTATTAAATTTTTAAGAACCTCTGCAACTAATGAAAGAAATCCTGCTCACGGTAGCTGGAAGTTTGATTATGTCTTTACTTGACAGCACGTACCAGGCATATTTATAAAAACCATTCTCTAGTATGACAGTTAAGTTATACTCAACATTTGGATTCACTTGATTTTCAGTATAATCATAATGATCATAACAAACTCTGGTATGCATGTGGCATTAACCTCCAAATGTACTCTGTCATTCAGCAATAGTGGAAATTCACTTAAAATTGGATGGGCCCACGTAAATCTGTACTGAATTATAAATTGTAATATAGAGCACCACTAGGCAATTTCCATGCTTTCAAGGAAAAGAGACCAGCCTAATTTCCATTACATGCTGCTGCACTCCAACTGATACATGTGACACTGACATTACTTCATATTTACCTTTAGTGGTCAAATGCTTCATAAGAAATCTTGATAGAAACTAGCTCATTGTGCTGTTCAGTTTTTCCTAGACTCTTATTTTTCCCTTTCAAAATCTTCACCTTTTCACCTGTAATCCTCAAAGGTTTTCTCACTCCTTGTAATTCATCAGAATGGATAATTAATGTAAGTGAAAGGCTGTGTTAACATAGCAACTGGTAAAAAAGGGGAAGAGAGCACCCAAAATTCTTAGATGCCCATGATTGAAAAAGAATGACAGAAATCACAGGGTCCACAAAAACTTAGAAAGTTTTATTAATAAAGTGAACACTTGGCATGGAAATTGGTATAAGTTAGCTCCTTATCTTCCAGTGTAAACACACAGTGGTGGATTTTGAATGAGGGGAAGCATAAAAGGGAAAGGGAAAGGCTCTAGATCCAGTGTCAATCCAGGTGCTGGAGTGTTCAGGGTCCTGTAAGAAAACCTTGGGCTTTGTGGGGCTACTTTTTATTTATAAGTTTCCCCATCCTGGAGAAAAGTTTCTTTCTGTCTATGCGAATTAATTATCATGTTCAGTTTGTTTTCTAGACGTTTCTGGAAATGAGTCAGAGGAGTTTTGGGATCACTGATGATCTTGATGCCCCTGTAGCCACTTCTTTGACCTCATTTTTGCACTCACACTGTATTGTGCTATGGTCATCTCCAGGGGCCAGAACAAGGATGTTTGTCCCAGAAAAGTGCTGCCCTACCTGGCCCCCTTCTTCAGCCACATCCTGTTCTTTCTCACAGTGTGCTGTTACCAGCAATACTTGCTTGGCTCCACAGCTATCTGGCTGTCCATGTTTGAAACACACATGCTTTCTCCCTTCTTTCCTAGGATTTCCTAGCAGCTGTTTCAGCTTGGGTTTCTCTGCCCAATATTGCGTTATGTTAGAGATACAGATATACCTCCCCAGCCTGCTAACCTGAAAAATTTCCTTAGCATAGAAGAAGAAAGCAGTATTTCCTGCAGCAAATACAGTTTGCTATCAGTTTGTACATGGCTGTACAAAGCAGAAACCTTCACCACATCACCATATTTGAGGTATACCTCTGCAGCTTCCTAGTAAAAGTCTGTGGAGTTACTTTCAGGATCCAGTTCAAAGCATTGCTGGTAAATAAAGCAATCTAAACTCCTCTTCAAATTTATTCTGAACTGTTTCAATTATTGGAATGCTTGCAAGCACTTGTCTTCAGTATTTTAGATGCACCTCTGTCTCAGGCAGCACTATTAGCTTAATTGAGAGCACCTGCCTATTGTTCATGCTGCCATGGTGACACAGCAGCTACAGAAATCAGTAAAATGTGATCATTTCCCTCTATTCCATATTTTCCTTTGCCGTGTTCCTCTTGCTCTGTGACATAAGTGTACCACATTTTCTCCTGTAGTGGTTTGTTTTGCTGCACTTGAGTACAAGACAGGATGTACCCAGTGACTTCCATCGAGACTCCCCTGGGTATGAGTGGTGTGTACTCCAGCACCTGAACTCTAGGGGAAATGCTGCTGAATATTTATTTTGTTTTCCAATTACTTAGCTAAACAGGGGTCTAGCCAAATTGTGTGTTTTTGTATTTCTCCCTCATTTCTGTAAGAGTTTCATTAGAATAAAGGATGCATTAGAAAGCCTCTCTTTAACAGAGATTGAAACATGGCCTTTTCCTTATATCTATCATAAATATAAGCTATCATGAAAAGTATGGAATCAGGGTTTTTTTGGTTTTTTAATATGTATATAATTATTATAAGCATAATTTAGAAAAAGTGTGTAATGAAACCTGGAATAGGTGCTCAAATTATTTTTCTCTGTTTCATTCCATTTACTTGAATTAGCTAACAAACAATTGAATTGCCATTTCATTAAAATAATAATTTTGAGAAGAAGTTTTTAAACTCTTTTTTTTAATTAGGTGAAAATTGTATTCTGATGTTTCCACATTATACGTTGATTCACTTTTTTCACTGCAAAGAAAAAAACTTAAATTAGTGGAAGAAGTTAATCTGCATATGTGATACTGAGAAGGCTAAAGGTAGAAACTCATTCTTTTTTCCACAGTTTGCAGTCATTTCTGAAACTCTAGTAGTCTGTCTGTAAGTCATAGTATTAATTATTCTCAGAATAGTCCTAAGGCTTCTGATTTTCTGTTACATTTGACCACTCCAATCCTGGTTCTTCCTGGTCTCAGCAGATAATGGCTGTAGCTTTTCCTCATAATTTCAAGTAAAGACATGTGTGACTCAAAGCTGGAGCATAAGATCCTCACAGGGAGAGTCTGACATTCCACCTTTGGGATAATGTCTGTCTTCATCCCATGCACTGAACACTTACATAGAGCAAAAAACAATATCAGCAGCAAGAAGTAGGGACAGTCCCTACCTTTTTACTCCACCTGGTGAAAGCCCTGGTATCGGGTTTTAGAATTTTCCATCTTTAAATGACACCACTAATTTTGCATTGTTTTCTCTCCAGAAGCAGAATTTCTGCTGGAGTGATACCAATTGCCTCTAAACTTTCCAGTTTTCAAGGATTAACCAATTGTAAACTGCTCACCTATTCCCTGACAGTAATGTGCATTTTTTTGCTTCCACTGTCGTTGCATCCTTTACAAAATATTTATTTTTCCGTCTCAGTACTAAAAGTCTGTAGCATAATTGCCAGGTAGTTACAGGACTTAAGTAATCTGAAAATTTAGGATCTTGATTGATCAGTAGGATGTAACATGACAGACAAACTATAAGATAATAGTTAAAGTTTCACAGCTTGACAACATCAGGCAGTGTAGATTTGAAAAAGCCAGGAGTGTCCTCAGTGTTGACTCATCCACGGACACAGCAATGACATGACAGACTGAACTGAGAAAATGATTTGGTGTAAAGCAGCAGGACTTTCTAAAACAGTATAGAAAAGGAAAAGTGGAGATCATGATGTGGTGGGGAATAGAACACAAAATCTCACAGTTCTCTGAAATTAATGTTGACATGCCCCCATTTTTCAAGACATAGAGCTCAATGAGGAACAAGGGATGACTCTCTACCACACAGTAAACTATATATTCTAAGCTTATGTGACTTCTATGATTGTGTACTACACAGAGGGAAGAAAATGTTTTCAAAACAGATATTTTCAAAGAATATAAATATTAAATATATATACTCAGAAAACAGATGTCACAAATAACACTGCTATCAAAACTTTCTAGTGTAGGTATGGCCACAAATTGCTTACTGACTTTCCCTCACTATTTCTGCACTATTTTAATTCAAAGAGACCTATTTCAACATATTTTTCCTTTTGTATTTAGAAAGAACAGGACTGCAAAATTGGTAAGGGTCTCAGCTATGGAAATAAGCCAGAATCCTGGCTTAAAATTATGTGAGGCTATAAATACTACCTTCTGTAGGATTTGTATCACTTTGTAAAATCTGTCACTCTTTCTCCATGAAATCAGAAAGATGCTGGTAATTATAGATTTGCTTGTAAACAGCAGCTCTATAATCTGATATGAAATATCTGGCAGTGGTGCTCTGTGCTCCTCATAAAAGAAACTAAGGAAAGGCAGGTAATGTCAGTGAAAACATTTGGGTTAAATCATAAAGCAAGTAACCAGTGGGTGACTTGCAGTTTTCCCTCTTTCTCTGTTTATGCCTTTTATTTAAAATCTTTGTTACTATTACTTTTATTGCCATTACTGTAGCATATAAATTCAATCCAACTACCTCTCTGAAATTTGTTTGAGCATCTTGTTGATGACAGCATCAATAAAGGGTATTGTATTAAACTGGAATTCCTGGCTATTTAAGTGAGGGTAACTCTGTTCTTCACTGCAAACTTTATGAGTGACAGCACCTACCTTTTAACAAGAAAACTAGTAACTGAACTAATCGCTAAACAAACGTATTCAATTTCTGTCATTTTCTGCATGACATTAAATTAAAAACTTGAGAAAACAAGATTTGTGAATAACATCTTTAAATTGATATATTTTTTTAGTCTACCCTGTGCAGCTCAAAGACTTGTGCCCAGTTATTGTCTGTTTTAATTTATAGAGAGGGAGATAAACTGAATGGCTGGATTATGGAGATTAGCTACTTGGATAAAACTGAAGCCCTTGTTCTTTGTTTAATGTGTTAGCCTCTTTCCTAAAGAATTATGAAAATGACAGCACCTGTACTTGCTGTTTGTTGTTAAGCTCATCTGCATTTTTTCAATTATGAAACAACTCATCCCAGAAACCCAAGGGAACATGAATTATTAACTGAGCTAAGACACACTTGTACTAAAATCTTCTGGGAAATCACAAGATTAATATCAGCTATGCAGTGAATATGCCTTTTGAGTTTTATTCAGAAAAGACAGAGATTGCTTCTTAAATATGAATACATAATTTGCTTATAATATACTCTGGTTTACTGCATTGAATTTTATATACACAAAAAATATTTGTCTATGCAAAAGTTTTTAGTTGTGTCTAAAAATCAATAAATATTAATAGAGATCATAATACAAAAATAATACTTTATTATATATGGAAGACACTTGCTTTAGACTGTTAAAATTAATAAATAGTCAATGTAAACCCAAAAATTTTATATATGACTTCTGACTGTGATAATTGTTTTTCAGAAAGATTGAATTACTTGCATGAATTTAAAGCAAACAGAACTTGACCATTTATAGGTTTGAGATTTTACAATGCACTGCACTGTTCCACTACGATGTTGTGTTTCTCACCAACTTTCAATGGATGAAACTATGATTCCATAAAATCATAGGAGATTAGAATATTTATTTTCATTAAAAACATGTTGTAATTACATAGAAAACAAACTTGTACAGCCTCATCTTTTACAGCTTCATATTTGGACAAAAATATTTTCTCTTGTCTTTAAAAAATAATTTTTAAGGAAATGTGTTTAGCAGGAAGCTTGATGACATTTGTTTACTAAGATCTCTAATTAGCAGTACTAGAAAATAATCACTCTCCAACCTACAGTTTCTCATTATCACTTCTTCAGTATTACGTGCTATTAACCAAATCTGTGCCTTGAGCCTGAGCGGGTTTTACTTTCTGTGTTGTAGATAATGTCATTCCTGGAAAGGTTTCTTGAGATACTGCCACTGGCAGAACAGGCAGTCCTGCTTTATAATAAAGTCTGCCAAACAGTGAAGGCTTAAATCCTGCCTACAGAAACTTGGTCCAGTTCTGAAAAGGATCATGACCAGCTTCAGTGGTGACTTGGAAGAGGGAAAAGTGTTATCCATGCTTGTGCTTTATTACCTGGAATATATGTAACACACCAAGCTGTAGAAAAGAGTGTTGTAGAGAGGAAAGGCCGTAACATTTCCCCTTTGTCTTTCAATTAATACCTGTGTGACTGGCTGGAGTCAGAGAAAATGGTAGGTGGAAAAAAAGCAGGTAAGGAAGATTTATCCCTAGGACATTCACCTTTCAAATATTCATGGAAAGAAGACATTCACCTTTTCTGACTTCTGTCTCCTAAATTTTCCATAGAACTATAGGGAAGTTAATTATCCTTGAATTCAATATGGTCCTTTGACTTTGTACAATGTACATCTCTTTTCAGACACTCACTTGGCTGTTTACTCCTCTTGGTCCCTTTAAATCCTACTAATTCCTGTAAGTTTTCCTGCCCTAATTCATGCCTCTTTCTATGAAATTCATTGGCACTGGACTGTGCTATGCAAGTCTCTTTGGTTTTCATTTTAACCTTTTACAATGCTACGAAATAATTTCCTTCCAGTACGTAAGAATGGCTACAATGGTTAGTGAAGGACACATTACTGACTAATACTTAAAAAGTACAGTACAAACAAGGAGTATTTAAACAATGATTCAGCTTGATTTCTGCAGCATGATTTCTATGAGGAACTATCTTTATGTAAGTGGATCCCTTCTACTACACAACATTTTCCCAAAATACGTACATTGCATGCATGTTCCCAAAATATATACATATGTATACACTGACCTCCTATCACTGAGATTTTCCCTGAATGCATCTCAAATCATTCTTGCTCCTCCAACAACTAGCTATGGTTCTGGTTTTGCAAGAAAGACCTAAGCAGTGTACAAAGCAGAGCTGGTAAAAATAACAACGTACAGCTCTTTCTCTGATGACTTGCTGTGTTTATTATTGCAAGGAATCGAGTTCCTGATGCAACCCACAACCGAAGAAGTGAGTAGGACCTTGTAATCTTTTTGAGTATCAGTGTTGAATGTGTCATATGCCACAGTATGCTGCCTTCCTTGGTTTTGGTTTGTATGACACCACTTCAGTTGTGAGCCCTTGCATATGCTGTATGAAACACTGCAGAAGTATAACGAAAGCTGCTTTTATTCTGATTATACCAGAAATTTCAAATACATAAATGTATAAATTATGTACAAGAGATAACCAAGAGGGATGATTAGATAATCTACTGTAGTGCATATTTCTGTATCTAAAGTATATGAAGTATATAAATATTAAACATTTACCAAATAACAGCTTGCCTAATTAGGAAAAAATCATCTCCACCCCTATAGTTTCAATTAAAGAAGCTATTTTTCATTTCCCTTCTGAAAGCATCTTGCATAAAATGATTGGAGTAGAATGCCAGCTGCCTTGGTCTCCTGAGAAAATCCATGGAGATTTTACCAGCATGAGACACGATCATTCTTCTGCAGGTGCTATGCCTACTGAAACCCTTCATTAGTATTTCTAAAGTGTTCCAATTATACAGTGCCACTTCCAGTTATTAAAACTTCTCCTTGTTTCAACTTTTCCATAAGGGTTTGTTGGTTGGGGTTGGTGGTTTTTTTTGTTTTTTGGGGTTTTTTTTTTGGTTTTTGTTTTTTTTTTTTTGTTCCTAGGCAGGGATTGGGTTATGGAGAAAATGGAATTAATTGGTTTGTGGAATGGGTGGTGACAGCTGAGATGTGGGACTTTAAGTAAAACCTAGGTAAGTGTTTTTATTCTTAGCTGAGTGTCTTATCTCTTATTTAGGCTCTTCCTCATTCCTTAGTTCTTCTTCTTCCAGACACTTTTTTCAAAATAACCAGACTCAGTGGGAGCTAGAAGATGTTCCTTGCTCTAAATATCTTCTCATAGGAAACATTCCTACTGGTTGAGATTGTGGTTACAGTTAAGTAGCCAGGCATCCCAAATCCTGGAGCAGGGCTCTTCACAGTATGCTATGATGTAAGAGGCCTAAGTCCTCTTTTCAGGATGTGACATGAGACAAGAGATTGTGCTTTGAGTGATGAATAATCCTAAAAAAACAGGAAAACTTAGTCCCAGAACCAGATATTCACCTGAGAATGCCATTGTGTACTTACTTAGCTCATGTAAAAAAAAAAAAAAATCCCAATTTTTTCTGGGTAGAGTGCAAATGCAATGTTTCAATTGCATTAACAATACCTTGGCATCTGAGGCGGGTTTCTAGTACACCTTGGTGAGGTAAGTGGAATGTTTGGGATCACTCAGGTGTGTGAGTTTCAGTCACATGCCTCTGGAAGCTACTAAGAGCTCTTTGGACCTTGGCCCAACTGCTCCACACAGCACAGAAGTGAAATTAAGTAAAATTGCTCACTGGAAATGGTTTGCTAAGATTAGCTTTAGGAAATGTCACTAAACTTAAGCCACAACAGGAGAAGTGCCCTATAAAAAGAGAAATTTTCATTAAAGGGAAATTTTCATAGGGAGGGAAATTTTTATCAAAATGGCAGTTTTATAAATTATACTCTTGAGAGGCTGCAGGCTTTTATAAATGCTTTCATGTATAATGCTTAGTTTGGCCCCTGCTCTTCAAGCAGCATTGTACCAAATTTTTCTGGGCAGTCACTGCTGCACTTTTCTCATCAGTTTAGTCATCTGGGTCCTGTGGTGACATATCCATGGTGTATCACAAAAGGGAAGTGCCTGGTCTTTTCTGTGAGCTGCCACACGCAGCTCTGGGGAGGCAGCAGGGGAAGGAGTCGTGTGCTGGAAAGGTTTGGGTAAGCACTGGGCAGCACTGCTTTGTGCTGCTAAGGAGATCGGCTGCGGCTGGAGGAGAGAATTGGCTTCCTTGGGAAGGGAACAAAGAAAGGAGCTGGCATTAAATCAGCAGGGAAGAGAGAGGGATACAAATAACTGTGGAAGGATGCAGTTGGTATTTCCACTCACAGTTCTGGCAGCAGGAAACAATGGTAAGAAATAACTATTATGGAAGATGTTAGCAGGACCCAATTGTGGCTTACCCAGGATAGATGAGTCCAAAATCTTGATCCCTGAGTATCAAGGAGATGAGGGCTGAACTCACAGTCCTGGTGCTCACAGGATTCTACCTGCACACATCCCTGAAGGACACATCTCTCTTTAGCCACAACCCGAGGGTGCTGGCAGTGGTTATGGGCAAAAATGTCCCATGGGAGCAGTAAAAGGCTCCACAACAAGATCAGCCTCCTGAATTCCCTGGTGCTCTATTAGAAAGGCTGGTGCAGCCCATGTGATTACTCCCCAGGCAAGGCACTGTCTCCACAGAGAGTCACTTGGGAGCCTTACAGAGTGTGCTGGTTTTGGCTATGTAGAGTTAATTTTCATCACAGTAGCTGTTTTTGGGCTCTGTATTCAGTTTATTCAGCATTGATTAGCAAGGGAGGGTTTAGCTATGCTGACCAGTGCTCACACAGAGCCAAGGCCTTTTCTGCCTCTCACCCCATCCCAATAGCGAGGAGGCTGCGGGTGCACAAGGAGCTGGAGCCCAGCTGAGCAGAGGCATATCCCATATCCATATAGCACCATGTTCAACTATAAAGAGGGGGGAATAAGAGGAAGGGGCAGGTGTTCAGAGTGGTGGCATTTGTCTTCACAAGTCATGCTTTCATGTGATGGAGCATGGCTTTCCTGGAGATCACTGAACACCTGCCTGCCCATGGGAAGCAGTGAATGAGTTCCTTATTCTGCTTTGCTTGTGCATGCAGCTTTTACATTCTTTATTAAAATATCTCATGCCATGAGTTTTCTCACTTTCACCCTTCTGATTCTCTTTGCATCCCATGAGGGGGTAGGGGGGAGTGGATGGGTGGGACTGAGTTGCTGGATGGGGTTAAATCACAAGAACCAGTGGATGGGGCTGTCAGCACCCTTGACTCCTAATTTTTCCTCTCAAAGCAAACTGTGGGACATAATTAGCATGCCAGACAGTAACCTCAGTCTGAGGTCTCACTGCCATTTTCCCTGCTAGGAGCAGGTCCCCAGTCACTACACTGACTGCAATTGCAGATGAGTGCACATCATGCTTTCTGTTTTCATGGTCTTAAGTACTTTCCATTCACAGGTCCTAGATATGGTAAGGTTGGGTATATGAATTTCTACTTGCTCAATTTTAATCTACTGACACCAGAATGTTTTGGATTTTTAAAAATCTATTGTTCAATGAATAATTTAAGTCAGCATGTCCATTTTTATAACTTCCTATTGAAGTGGACCAGAGTGCCAATCTGGCTGAAAAGCAAACATCCTAGAGCAAATCAGTCAGGCCAGCTCCTCATTTTGCCTTACCAGGTACCTGCATAAACATTTGTGCTAGGACAATGCAAAAGCTAATTTGTGGACAGGAAGGAGTGGCTAGGTTGCTTTTGTTTGGATTTTTTCTTCATGGAATTGCTGGCTTAGGATGATCTCATGGATGTGCTGAGCTGCAGTCATTGTTGCCTATTGTTCAGTGCCTTCAGCACAGATCCTTGACTGCTGGGCTTTTTTAACCACATGAAATCTACTGCTCTATAAAACAGCAATGGCATGGCCTTGTGCTTATTCTGACTCCCTATGAGTAAAACAAGTCAGGGTAAACAGCTCCACTGAGGGTGTTTCTAGTGGATACGACATTGTGTGAGAACTGTTTGGACTGTACTTATTGGGCACAACTGACACTAAAACTGGCAAACACAGTGACCCTAACAGAAAGGGAATACTTCCCAGAGCATGATTCTGTGAAGGAGCACCTAGAGGCCTATGATGCTGATAAAGTGCTCTGCTCTCTTAGTATCATTGAATTCCAGAAAAGAGGGAGCATTCTGCTGAAAATAGGAGAAGTCACCTCAATTACAGCCAGAGCCACCACAGTGGTTACACAACCCAGGAGCAGACACAGAGATTGTTCACCATCACCAGAGATTCCTCCTTCCTCAATTTCTGAAAAGAAAATACTGTGAAAAACACTTAGCAAGAATTAAAAGTCTTTGTAGAAGTAACGATTTAGAGAGCTTAACCTGGATAGATTCAGCCCTGGAAAAGCATAACACTGTCAGCTCCAAACCACCACCATTAGTATGGTATTTAGCAATCATACGCCCCCAAAAGAAACTGGTAAAAGTTATTTATGGTGTAATTCTGCCACCTTTGCCTATGCTGACTGGTAATTTGCTCCGCTAGTAAACCTATCCCCACAGACTCTGGGGGGAGCCTCACAAAATTAGAAGCCCCAGTCTCCTGATGGATGAAGTTAGCACTATTAGGTTTTAGAAAGAGAACAAGAGGGAAGAATGCTTTCTCATTTCTGATGCATTCCTCAGTTTGAGTTTGTCAACAGATGGAGTAGGGATTAGTAATAAAATAATGTGGCCTCTTAGCTTATGTAAAAAGCAGTCTTAGAATGCCATGGATTTTCTGATGGCTCATTAAATGTACTCATGCAAACTAAAGGGTGCTTACAGTATAAATAAAATGCTCATCTTCAGTGAGTGTTTGCTTTTGATACATAATGTCAGGGCAATGCACTAATGTTTGGAGAAATATGTATAGAAATGTTGAAAAAGAAAGAAAATCTGTTATTTGCTTTGTGATCTAGCCCGAAACTCTATCTGTTGATGTGTGGCAGGACTTACTACTGCTCACTCTGAGTTTCACGTCTTGCTGAGACTGTCTAATAGCCTTTTGCAGACTGACATATGTTCCCCCACCTTGTGTCTGAAGCAGCACTGGTGTAGCTGTGGCTGGCATGGCACAGGGAGCAGAGCCCTGCTCCAGCTGCACAGCAGGGTCCGTGGTGGAGGGGGAGTCTTGCTGCAGCTTGGGGCTGCTCTGTGGCTTGCAGTCTTGGTGTGCTCCTTGCCAGGCTCTGTCACACCAAGGATCAACTCAAGTTGCTGCACAGGCCAATAACCTCAATCTCTGAGCATGCAGGTAAAATGCCAGAATAAAAAATAATTATTTTTACCAGTAAAATATGCATGGTGAGGGCCAAAATTCATTTGTGATAGTTAGCATTAGGCATTCCTACCATGATAGGGCCAAAATTCATTTGTGATAGTTAGCATTAGACATTCCTACCATGATGTCTATGTTATTGCTCTCCCTCTTTTTCCAGTCCCTGGGTGAGGGGGATGTCTTTGCTTTTGCCTGTGGGGCTCTTTGAGACTCCTTTTATGAACTGAAGCCAATGATTGATTTGGGTGAAAAATGTCTGGGGAAAGGCAGGATTCTCTGTATTTCAGTAATTCCTTTGATCCAATTCACACAGGCAAACACATTCTAAATCATTTTGCTAGGAAACGAGTCCTTATCCTCAATCTGCAGAAGCACTGAGATGTTATTGCTCTTAACCAAGACAATAGCACTCTGTACAAACACTCTTCCCAATGTCAGTGCTCCAGTGCTCCCTAGCAAACTGTCCATGGGCAAACTGAGCTCTGTACAGAAGAGTCACTGCTGGCCTGCAACACAGATGCTGAACTAATAGCACCAGGCAGTTGTCTGATGGTCAGAAGTGCTCTGTGCTTGGAGAGATACTGTAAAGATGTGAGTCCTACACACCTCCATAGCAGAGGGTTTCATATGTGAAGGATGCGTTGCAGGGCTGGGAGCCAGGTGAGTTGAGGAGCCCTGCTAGCTAAAGGTAAGGCACACTTCAGTATCTGCACAAGCAGTCAGATCAGTCTGTGTTTGTGACAGTACCTGGGATCAGTTCCTCAGAAGACATCTTCTGAAATTTCAAATCTCACCAATATTGTGATTTGGTAGCTATCTTATATTTGCTGGCTGTTTCCTGCTGTTCCTGGGAGTGATAGAAGGGCTGTAGCATTTAGGAGTAATGCAGGAGTATCAATAAAGTTGTCTAATTTATAAAGCCCACTGCTAATTTTTTTCTTCCTCATGTATACACCCCAATTGAGCTCAGTAAGTTCCCTGATTAACCTTTTAAATAAGAGCATTTGACATTTTCCCTGAAGGCTATGTAGCAAGTGTGGCTTTACAATAAGAATGGTGTTGTTAATAGATTAATAGCTGCAATAATGCATACAGCAGCATTAATGGGATGGGTGAAGTAATTAGGCAAAGTGAATGGATTTCTGCTCTTGTTTACTCACCTTTTGTGACTTAGATTTTTTAATGGTTAGACAGAACACAGGAAAACACAATTCTTGTGCCCATTCTCACTGTATTTTCTCTTTTCCAATGACATTTTCGTTTCCATGTCTACTTTGGCTTATCCTCTTTCCTCTTAAGATCTATTTCTCCAAAGAAAAGAGAACCAAGAATTTTTAAGATATTCTGGTGTTTAATGTACAAAAGAAAGGAATAGCCCTACTCAATACTTCCCCAACAATGCCTGTACAAAGCAAATACAGAAATAATGAGGGGAGAGGGGGAAAGCACTGCATTGAGCTGCTCACTGCTACAGCATTTTCTCAAGGACTGCAGGCACAAGGGTGAAGCAAATCCATTTCTTGCAAGCAAAATCGAGTTTCTTGTGTGTCAGATGCAAGAGATGAGGACTAAAAGCCAAAGTGATATTATTCATCCTTCCATGTTAGCAGTGAAGGAAGAGAAAGCTCATTAGCATCTACGATGCTGAGTCCAAAACCTGGTATTTACTCACAGAATGTTTGTGCTGTGCCTCAGATAATGTTTACAGATGACTCATTTACTAGGTGACTGAGTTTCTATCCTGTGTCACTCGAACAATGCACTTATGACAACAATCAAGATTTGCACAGACTTTGTCAACTTAACTAGGCTGCATCCTTTCTAATTTTCCCGAGGTCCTTCACAAGAAATCTTCTAAACATGAGGCTGAATTTGCAAATTTGAACCTACTGTACTAGATCTCATGTATTTCTTAGCCCACTCATAATCTACAGGGGAGTAGTTTGCAACTTTGCCAAAGGCCCAGCAGAACAGATGACAAAATTTCTGCATTTTGAAGGCCAGATAGCACTTGCAAAATGAGTCAACAACTCCCAAATTTTCCTACTATGAGATATTTATTTTAAGAAACTGGATTCTATTTATTTTTTGTGAAGTGTTATTTAGATTGAAGGGGAAAATACGGGTACTTGTTTGAGCAAGAACACCTAGGAGAAAATTAAGGCAGGCAGAGTATCTCTTACTGGAGTTTTAATAAATTACGACTACACAGATGACTGTATTTACAGAAATACAGCTGAGGAGAAACACCAGGCTAAAGAATAATCCTGTGGGAAAATTGGGTGAAATTGCAATAACAGGAGGAAGAACTATAATTTGATCTGGGAGAAACAATACCTTGCATAGAAAGTGGCAGTTAGGAACAGAACTAAACTTTAATGAGAAAAAAAAATAAAAAAAAAAAAAAAAGAAAAAAGGAAATATTTGCAGGAGAATGGTGCAGAAGTTTCAAAATAAAAATAAGATTAAATTTAAAAATTAATATATTTTTTTAAATAGGTTAAAAAGGCCAAAAAAGCCTCTTCTGAGCTGGACTACTAAATCTTTTGAAAACTTACCTCTTTATAAATTAGGTCACAGCAGCCTGGATTCCTCATGCTAAGGCCATTTCAGCAGCACTTACCGCGTAAAAAAGATTTGTTTCCTCTAGATCTGAATAAAACTAGCACTTATCTCTTTTTTCTCCCATTAACAGTTTTCCCCCAACAGCAAAACAAAACTGTTTTGATGAAGGTTGCATTTCCAAAGGGAAAGGCAGTTCAAATACTCAGCCATGATGGAAGTTTGTGAAGTGTCATGTGCTGTCAGTGAAGGAAGAGGGACAGCTCTTACATCCCAGCCCTGCTGCAGATTTCCATCACAGAAATAACCCTGGCACCTGTAACAGGACCACTGCCATTGCTGCACCCTTCCACTGAAATGCTGGTTACAAGGTGATGGGTGGCCTGTGACTGTGTGTCAGTCTGTCAGACACTGACACATCCATCTGCTATCCCATTGTTTGTTTGGTGTTGGTTAGTTAGACTGCAATTGTTTTTAGATGTAGATCAATTGTAAGTATTTCTTCAAAACTTTCATGTATTCTTTATTCTCTTTGAGCATATACTTTTCAAATCATACTGCTTTTAATAAAGTTTTAATAAAATTAATTGAAATTCACCTGAACTAAAGTTACCAACTTTACCTGCTACCTTCATTTTCTTTAGAATATCTTTGAGTGGTTTTTAATTTCAGGCTATTATGGATCATCCATACTTGGGGACCAGAAGATATTTTCTTATGATTTATAACTGTTATGTGTATATAATGTATGAAAAAGGCATTAGATGTTAAAAAGGGTGAATAAGTATGAAGAGCTGCAGTTAAAGTCTAACTGCAACATTTTCCTAGCAAATAGGATAAAATTGTAATAATATCAGAATTCTTCATTCTAAATTCTTCCCAAAGACAGTTGAATTCCCAGGCTGACCTGTGGGTAGACTGTGCCAGGTGAAATTTCTATATTATGAGACTGAACAGTTTGGGTTAAATGCGAAGATTGAGCCTTCATAGCTAAACTTTCAACTTCTTGAAAATTTCTTCAGTCCAAAGAGGAAAATTTTCTGCCTCATTAAGCAGAAAGGAAAGCTTTATGGCTCACCTCTGGGATATCTGAAATCAAGATCTTTTGATATATTGCAAATGAACTTAGTGATCCTTCTGGGTCTCTTCAAACTCAGACTACTCTTCAAATCTGTGATTCTGTGAAATACATATGCACAATAATGCACGGGGATTAAAATCCATTCTGATTTCTGGTACAAGGAAACATATGGTCTTGAACAACTCACAAAGAAAATGAGACAAGACAAGCAGTAAAAAACCCTTTACAGCAAAAAATGGAAAATGACAAACAATAATTCGACACACTCCTCCCACCACACAAGGATTTTAGGATGGTTCACAAAACATTGTCTGTATTTTATTTCCCTGTTTTCTTCTTGTGTGATGGTCCCAGCTTCCTCTGGGAGAGAGAGAGAAACAAAATATTGTCATAACAAAGGAGATGGGGAAGCTTGGGGACAGCAAAACAAATCTAAAAAAGCTTGACTGATAAAAATATTGTTCTCCATTTGAGCATTCAGATATCTTTATTGAAGCCTTTCATAATAGAGACAAAGCTCAGACATAAATTCTGTTTATGTTTTGCGTCAGGAATTAGGAGAGACATTATGGATTTATTGTCCCTTAACGAATATATTGAAGAAAGAATTTTTGATAAGGAATGTTATATCTTTTAAATGTTTGAATATACATTGCAGAAATAATAAATGTAAAGACAAAAGACTTGGAGCTGCCTAGAAAGAAAGGAAATTGCAGATAAGAAATCAAAAGGGAATTATTGATGTACCAGAGCTTCAGAGGGTGACAGACCTGAAAAAATTAATATCTGATATCAGCATCTGACTTGCTGCACAGTGAAGCAAAGGGTAGATATACATAATTTGAAATACACAAGCAGAAGAAGGCAGCAAAGACATGAGACAAACTCTTCAATGGCAAATCTCAAATCAGAAATAATGAAGAACTATGACCTTATCAAACTGGAGGAAGTTATGCACCAAAACATCTTTCTTTCTCAGGGCAGTGAACATGTCTATAGTGGATTAATAATTAGAGAACACTCTGTAATGTCTACCATTAGGTAGTTATTAAAATAATTTATTACTTTTTAAATGCTTCAGCCTTTCAGTGAAATGACTTCTCTCTCCTCTGAATGTGAAATTTCTGCTTTGTCCCTAAAGATTCATCCCTGATAATACAAGATTTATATGTACCAGATAGCGCAGCTTTAAATACCAAATCTTCCCAGTCTGCAGAGCTCTACAGGGTTAGAAAGAGAGAGGTCAGTTAAACCTCTTTTTTAAGGACAGACATCTCTATAAAACAGTGGCAGGGTAGTTAAAAATGCTATAGGAAATACAGGGTGTGCACATTAAGTTAAAAAAAAATTAACAAAATTATTAATATTATATAAGAATTTTAATAAATCAAAACTAGCAACTTTTATATGGACCACTCCTCTCATTTTGTAAGAATTAGATAAATGAAAATGTCAGTATCCTTTTCTCTCCGTTCATTGTAAAATCAGCTCACCTACACATTCTTTGTAGCATGCTTGCACTGCATTATTCTGCTGGTTAATGCATGTTCTTTTATCAATGACCTTTTTGGGTCACAGGGTTCTGAAATGACAATTTTTAAATAATTGTAACAAACAGAGCTGGATTTCAGCAACGCCTCACAAGATCTCTTCCCCTGAAAATATCTGGGAGGTTTGTTTGTTTGTTTTATTTAGGGTGTGGGGGGCTTTTTGTGTTTGCTTTTATTTAACATCCACTGTACTACCCTATTACGAAGGGTTTTTTACTTTTTGCTTTCTTTGGCTTTGTTGTTTTTCAGCTACTCTACTAACAAACTCTATACACTCTTTTTCCACTAAAGACAAACCATTCTACATTTTACAACCAGGGCTGTCACTTGTTTCTTTGTTATTATCAAATAGCCTCGTGTCTGTTGTGGGAGATAACTTTTAGACAGATACCTCAGAAACGTAACCACAGCTTGTACTTTAGTAACCATTCTAGAGAACACAAATAACAAATGCATAAATGCAGACAATGAAACTCAGCAAGAGAAGCTTCTCAAGACAAGGGTTGAATTCTGGGAGAATAACGCTGTGAAATTCCAGGACACTGAGAGTTAAAGCTGAGACAAACTTGTATTGGGAGTATGTTTGGATAATTTTGGTGTTTTATATTTATTCTTTTAATTTTCCTCTCCCTTAGAAGTCTTGGTAATTGCTTTCTTGGTAGCTAATGCACTCATTTCCCTAGGCAAAGAAAACAGAAAATAAATAAAAATAGTTTCCACTCATGTTTCTAAAACCTTTGAAATAATTTTGTGAAAGGAGGTGTTGCTGTATTGTTGTTGTTCTGTATAAGACATATTCCATTAGAGTCAAATACCTGAGTGTATTTCATTATGATTATAATTTTGAACACAGGCTTTAACAGAGCATACAGCAACATGAGAACACAGGAACTGATAGCACAACATCTAAATTGATTAGGAATGCTGAGAGCCAAGAGTGGGTTGTCTTGGCAGAGAAAGTATGAGACTACAAGGCTCTTGTTAGTGTAGTCACTCAAACATCAACTTTGAGTTTTAATTTATTTAGAGTTATTAATGAAATGCACCAAAAAAGTAGGACTCTCCTAATAGACACTGCTACTAACACAAGGTTGGGGTACATTAAAGCATGTGAGAAGATAGAGGAAGTTTTGTGTGATTCCCTGGGAACTGTAGGAATGGAGTAGAAGACCATGCATGTAAGAGCTAAAATAAGCTTAATCATAAACTAGGAGCACCTTATTTGGAAGGCTGTCAGGGAAAGGAAAATTTTGATATATTACTTGTCCATGAAAATGACTGTGAAGAGCTCGTGAAATGTGACCATTGAAGAGTCAAAAGTTACCAGGTAACATTTTTTAGTAGACAGGAAGAAGCACCAGTGTGTCTGCAGCAGGGCACTATCATGAGTAGCAGTAAGCCTTTTCCTGAAAAGGAGAAAAAAGAATGAAAAATTCATCCACTCACAAGCTGCTGTCAGTACAATTTTCTAATTGAGATGAGCTATGAAGTGCAGAAACAGAGTAACTTTTGATCCCAATACTGGTAGTACTGAAGCTAGATTCAAAAGAAGCCTCTGTCATAACTACTTATTCTTAAAAAGTAGAAGGTGGCCAGGTGTTTATAGAGTGTTTCAGGCAATGGTAGAAAATAGCACACAAATATTATTTTATTAAAGTTTTTTTTACTTAAACAGTACATATGGTCCAGGATTCCTGTTAAATCTTGACTTGATGTTTGAATTAGTCAACTTATTTCTAGCAGTAATTGTTCTTTGGTTGTTAATTAGGGTTCTTTCTCGGCTTGCAAGGGCTTGTCTGTAAGCTGTAGTGTGTGGTGTGGTGCAGGGATCTGAGGTCTCAGAGATCAAAGTGGCAAAGCCACATGAGACAGCTCAGTATCCTTCAGAGCCTGCTCCAAACAGCTCAGCACTGGCCCTTCTGCCCAGCTGGCTCTGCTCCTGTGTGTGCAGGCACTCAGCTGCCTCTGCACCCACGGCAGGGATCTTACCAACCTGAGCTTGCAAACCACACATCCCCTCTGTGAGCAAGCCCTGTTTGTATGGCTGGAGTTCTTGGAATAGTTTTCTTTAGGAGCTGGAGTGCCTTTATGCTATCATTGGTTCTGGTGGAGGAGAAAGATGCCCTGAGGGATAATAGATAACTTGTGTTACAAAAAAATGCAAAGGAAGGAGGGTAAAGAGTGAAGCAAAGATAGCCATTGGTGCTCATATAGTTCCAGAGAATTATCACGGGGTGATCCTAAGAATACATAATGAAATGACAAGTTGCTGTGCTTTAATGAGATAACCAACAGCTTTCTGATTGCCTCACTGTCTTTGATGAAGATCTTCTGAGTTCCCTTCAGAGGTAAACTTTGTCTTTCACAGAGAGCCTCACCCCTTCTGGCGTGTGTTATCTCCTCAAAATCAAAAATCAGCATCAACACATTATTTTTTCCTTAGGAGATGTTGAGTTTGACAGGCATCAATGTACATTTTCAGAATCTGAATTGCTTGCACTTCTTGGATGACTGGGATAAAATATGTGCTGAGATGTACTCCAGCTGTTCAGGAAATGATCCTTTATATTGTTTTATTTGTAAGGAAAATGCAATCACTAAGAAGAAAAAACACCCACAGCCACAATAAAAATCTTTCAGTACGGAATTTTTATCAATAAAATAATGGAGGAATAGACTGATCTAATTAACTTTTTACATTACAAAAAAAATTCAAATTATCTTTAAAATTAGGTATAAAAACTCCTACATATGTCTGTAGCAAAACGGGAAGGTGAAAGGAATGTATTTCATTCCACTGCAAATAAGCCACTGTACCAGCATTTCAGATCTCAACAGAATTCTGTCTTCCTGCAGTTTAATACATTTCTAAAAATATATATTTTTGTGGATCATCGATTTCCAATTTCCTTCCTTTGACTGTGAAGAAGTAAGGAAAACGATTTTCTAGAAAAACCTTGTTTTGATTTAGGAGCCTTTTTTGGCATACTGCTTTGGGCATGAAGAAAATAATTTCTTTTTCTTTCTGCACATTTTTCCCCTTGTCACAGAAGGAATTTTAAAGTTTAGTCTGACTCATCATTATGCTTCCAAGAGATGGGGTCCTGTCTTCCTTAAACTTGCAGCACGATAGCAAATGTACCACCCTTCTAGCCTCAGATGAAATCTAACAAAGGCATGGATGTCTTTGCCAACTCAGTGAACTTTCAAATATGACATTTCCAGGGACAAATCATAATCAGCAGAGCTAGACCACTCACATCTAGGAGTCCTCTGGATAAAGTCTCGAGGGTGTTTCTCAGCTGTCTGTGTGGGATTGAGTCACTGCATTACACTAAGGGCAATCTATCCACTTTGACTGAAGATGTTTTTGGGGATACAGGCAAAGCCAGAGGGAAGGAGGCAGATAGCTGTTTGAAACAATGACTGAGAAACCTGTCACTCTGTGGGGATATTAATTTCATTAATTTCCTTTGAAGTATTTGGTTACGAAAAACAAATTAATTAACACATGATGAAATCAATTTAATACAGTTCGCTGCACTATGTGCTGTGAAAATAAAAAATTCTACTTGGCACATGCCTGTGAAATCACTTTGATGATAACCCAATTTACTTCCATGGAAAAAAACCCTACATGTTTCTACTAACGATGATTATTCCAGTCCTTCTATGCTCAGAGAGGTTTCCCATTTTCAGAACTTCTAATTTATATTTATTTTGCCATAATTTATATCACCAGTGAGAAAAGCTATAACTACCTTTAGGAGATACAGGGAACAGAGCTGGCGCTAGAAGAAGGACATGAGATACTATGTGGTAAAATAATAAGATTTAACTTTAAACTGTTACAATAAACATGAGCTACAATAAAATAAACTACTAATATTAAATCTTAATTTTTCACTGGTATGGCCTCTTCTTTGTCAGGCTAGTATTGTTTGTTAAAGTAAGTCTTAAGGAAAGGAATCAGTGGGCAAAACATGAAGATAGAAATAGGAGGGCAGCATGTATTCACTTACCTTATAGATCAGGAATTAGATAGGTATTCACCAATTGTGACCATCCTGTTCATGCTTTTCACTGGTAAAGTATGCAAAATGTAGTGGTAAATCTATATATCTGTATCTCTACCTATCAGAAAAGATAATTACTTCGTGGAAATACAACTGTTACACTGACTTCATTAGCAACAAAACAGGATTTTGTAATATTCTTATGAAAACCTTTGAGAGGGAAATGGACAACAATGTGAAACATCACAGAAAATTTGATGTATGCAAATTCAGTTGTTTGGATTGGAATCGGCAAGGCAATATAAGACCATGTACACAAACATAACTCTGTCCAAAGAACAATAACTGGATTTTGAAAAAGTGATAGCTACAGAAGAAGCTTTTGAGGCTATGACTAAACCATTCAGGCTCTATTCTCATGGTTTACAATTTTGCCTTAAAAGCTGACTTGATTTCTAAAATATTTATCTATTAATATTTTCTTGCATTAAGTGATGTGCTTTTTGCCATTACATTTACAAATGTTTTCCAACATTGATTTGCTATTCAGCAAAGAAGTGAACTAAGATAAACTAAAGTTGAAAAAAGCTTGACAAATGCCACTTCAATGAATTGTAGAAACAAAGAACTGAAACTTTCCAGAGAATAATTTGTAGTGGGTGAGATCTTACTCCTTCAGGTCTGTGCCAGTATAAAATGAATGAGAACTTCCTGTTTGGTGTGTCCTTTTGTGGGCTCCTCCACACAAGGGAGACATCCACATACTGGAGAGAGTCATCCAAGGGCTACCAAGGTGATTAAGAGACTGCAACACCTTTCCTGTAAGGAATGACTGAGAGAGCTGGATCTGCCCAACCTGCCAAAAAGAAGGCTCAGAGGGAAGCTTAAAGGAAATTAATTCCTAAAGGAAAGGTGCAAAGGGAACAGAGCAGGCCTTTTCAGAGTGGCGTGCCATGGCAGGACCAGAGGCAACAGCACAAAGTGAAACATGGCAGGTTCTCTCTAAACCTCAGGAAACAGTGGATTACTGTGCGGGTCTCCTTCCTTCAAAAAACTGTCTGGAAACAGTCCTGAGCAACTGGATCTGGATGTCTCTGCTTGAGGAGGGGGACTGGACAAGATGGCCTCCAGATGTCCCTTCCAACCTCAACCATTCTATGGTTCTGTGACTGGTGTCCAAAAACATGTAAAACACAGGTAAAAGCCCGTGAAACTTGGCATTATAGTAGTTAGCTACAGAATGCGTTAAGAGTCAGATACTCAGTCAGACTTTAGGAAAACTCATAATAGTGTCAGAAAATAGAGGGGCATGAACATGAGCCAGTAACGGGGACAAATTATAAATGAGAATAGTTCCTGGATCCTCATAATGAATTCACTTCTGGTGCAAAATCAGGCTAAATTGACTTTATGCCTGACATGCCAAAATAGGTTCAGTACCCATCTCTACCCACTTGGTGCTTAAGATAAGTATAGAATGTGTCTTCAAATGGCAAAATTAAGACTAACAAGATCCAGGAAAGAGGTTTTCCATTTATCTGTTAACTGAAAACCCTACTGAATAGACATTTGTGCACCTAAAACATATCAGCACCAAAAAGATGAAGTTTTATTTCAAAGAAGGGATATTGGTCTTACCCTGGAAGTGAAAAACTTGAATCTATCAGCATCCTTAATTTGGGCAGCTGCAACCAGGGATGTCAGTCACCAAGATTAGCCTGAGTGAAGGCACTTTTCAAGCCTTCTGTTGAAACTGAGGCCATTGTGTGAAGAATACAACGGAAATGACTACTGAAAATAAGCAAGGAATTAAAATTAGATGGTGCAGGTATCTCCATGTGGATGAAGTAGCTAAGTCAATGGAGCCTTGGGAGCTCTCCAGCTGACCACGTGTACCTACCCATGTTTGTATGATTCTAATAACTCTCCATAGCAACAGGATGTTCCCTGAGATTAATGAGATCCAATAGCCCAGTATTTCATTTTTCCCTTAACATTTTTCATTTCAGACCTTCTCCTTGTTTATACCCCTTCTCCTCATTTAAACTGGGACAGGGAAAATCTTAATACATTTGCAAATTCTCCACAGACACCCTTATTTACAATTAGTAGGATTGTGAAGACATAGAGGGGAAGGTTATGAGAGAATAAGTACACAAGAATTATTACAGGAATATATGACATACATGACTTCACAGGGAGGGCAACTGGCAGAGAGAAGCCTTCCTGCACAATTCTGTGACCACAGAGAAAATTTCTATAAATGCTTTTGACTCACTGCTGTATGATTCCAATAAGAAAGGGGGTTTCAGCAGGGATCTGAAGCAGAATTTGGGAGGACCTGCCATGCAGAAGAGAAATTTCATATGAAAAGTGGCATGAAAAACTATGAAGGGAATCACAAGCAGAGGTCTGGATGGTCAGGTTGATATTACCAATTGTGAACAGTCCTTCCATAATAATTTAAGTTTCCCTAAAAAAAATCATTTCTTGTTCCACTGCAGTGAAAAACAAAACCTAGCAACTTTTTTTCAGTTTTAAGCAAAAAAAAAAAAAAAAAAAAAAAAAAAAAAGTAAAAAGTGGAGGTTTGGTGCATTCAAAGAGACAGAAGCAGCAGGGAATATTAGAGATTCACTGTCACTCACACTCAACTTTTGGTTAATAATAGCTGAAGGACATGACTTGCAATTGCTGCTGCTGGTACTGAGCTGTTATAGGAGTTAACACTACTGAAAGTGGCCAGGTCCATCAAGAAGATAACCTGAAATTAGAGGCAAGGAGTAAGAGAGCAGTGAGTGAACTTGGAGCACAGAAAAGGTAATATTGTCTGATTTCAGGATGATGTCTTAACTCAAATGTGCTGTCAAAGTTGTTAATGGGTTCATTGATTCTTAGGCTAGAGAGGACCATTAGATCCTCTAGTCTCACTGCATACAGAGCACTGTCTACAAAATCTTCCAGAAAGAAGTCTAATTTTGACAGCAGTGTGAACCAATCACTGTCCTTAGAGTTTGTTTCTGTTGTTAATCATTCTAATGCAAATTTAGAAATGAGCCTACTACTTCTCAGTAGGGCTGCTGATTCTTTCAATGCCTTTCATTTCTATGTGGGGAGTTCTCATTGCCAATTTTTTCTTTTTTTTTTTTTAACTTTATGAAATATTGGTTTAATATTATCAAGTCAACCTGAAATGCTTTATTTTTGACCACCTGATATGTGACTACCTCTGAAGGGAATAATTTCCTGGTTTTCCCCAGTTTTGCAAATCTCTTCCATAGGATTATCTCTGTTGGAGGGCTGGCAAGAGAGTGGCACTCATCAAGAGTGGCACTCATTTGACTTAACTCTGTCTACATATGAGCTAGACTCCCTACAAAGTGAGTAGAAAGAAAGCGGCAATTTTGTTTGCAATTCATCTAACCTGTCTTAAATATTTCTCTAATATACTTGAAAATATCCCTTCATTTACTCTCAGGAGAACCAAGGTTAGGTTACTCAAATATAGACATACAATTTCAGACAGATGAGTCCTGCTGAAAGTAATTGACCCTGGCTAACTTTCTTTACCTATTTGCCTCACCTTGAGGGTATTCAATTATGTTCTGGGAGGAAAGGAAAATGAAAGCAAAAGATCATGGTAGAAGGCATCAAATTCTGGCACCCCTTGAAGTATGATGTCTTTGAAATTTATTTCTTTCTCTATTCTGACTTGGGAAAAAAAAAGTTATATCTTTTGTTTCTCTAAAAAGCGTCAAGCCAATAACATTTCTACATTATAATTTTGGGAAAAGAAAGGGTGAAGATGATGCTGACTTTCTTTGCTGAATCTAGTTTGATTTTATATTTTTGCACATCCTGCACCCCATGGCTCAGTCCCCAGTTCATTCTAAGTGCCTAGAAACAGTAATGCATGTTGTGTTCAGCAGAGGATGAGAAAAGGATTGGTAATTTATTTAATCCAGGATTCAAGATACGTGTTGAGTTCCCCACTTAAATAACTGTGCCTCTGATTTCATTCAGATTTTAACTCCAATCCATGACAGACAGAGGAAAATTAAAGTCTCCTAGAGAAAGTATTCTTTTTACAAATGTTAAAGTTCTCTTGAACTGGAACTGTAAATAGTCAATTAGACATATATATTGAGAGTTTATCAGAGACAAATATTCCCATGTTTGATCAGAGTTCAATCACCACACACACTGCAAAAGACCCTAAAATATTTTAGTATTTTCTTTAGCACTGGTTTGATTATTTTTTGCTCATAGCATGCTGTATGGAAGATAAAAATAACGAATAAAACAATTTAATTTTTGGCACATATCAAAGTCACCAGTAACTCACTTCCAGAAGGTTAGAGCATAGGAATAAGAGGGGTGTGTTTTGTAATGTGCTCACTATATTTTGGACTAAGTTTTACTCATTACAAACTGTTTATTGGTTTCAGCAGACATGATGACAGAAAATTAACAGTCAGAACACTCAGATCTGTGTAAACAAAGTCTGGGCTACTACAAAATCCCTGCATTTTTTAAAAAAATCACAATCCTTTTTTTTCTGACACTTGCAGACATCCCTGTTTAACTTGAACATTTTTTCCACACTTAGGTGGTCTATATTTTTTTGTCTCTCCAGATTTAGAATCTTAGAATAATAGAACAGTGTGGGTTGGAGGGGACCTATGGTCAGGAACACTTTTCACTAGACAGTGTTTCCCAGATCCCCATCCAACCTGGCCTTGAACATTTTCAGGCATGGGGCATCCATCATCTCTCTGCACAACCCACTTGAGTGTGTCACCACCCTTATAGTACACAATTTCTTTTTTATGTCCAAAAAAAAGCTATCCTCTTTCAGTTTAAAGGTGTTACTCCTTGTCCTTTCACTACTACCTGATGAAATGTCTTTCACTGCCTTTCTTACAAGCCCCTTTATTATATAAAAAGTCCACAGTCAACTGTTCCCAGAACTTGCTCTGTTTCAGACCAAGCAATGTCAATGCTCTCAGCCTGTCTTCATAGGAGAAGTGCTCCAGCCCTCTGATCATTCTTGAGACTCTCCTTTGGACTCCCTCCAACAGGTCTGTGTCTTTGTTGTGCCAGGGATCCCAGAGCTCCAAGAGTGGAGCAGAAGGGCAGATCTACCTCCCCTGACCTGCTGGCCACACTGCTTTTGGTATAGCCTGGGATGAGGTTGTCTCTCTGTGCTTCAATCACACATTGCTGGCTCACATCTATATTTTCAGCAATTGTTATTTCCTTTCCCAACAGGCTGCTCTCAATCCGTTCATCCCTCGATCTGATTTGGTGTTGGGGATTGTGCCAACCCAGGTGCAGCACCTTACACCTTGGCCTTGTTAAACTTTTTGAAGTTTGGATGAGCCTGCTCTCAAGTCTATAAATCTCCCTCGGGATGGCATCCCTTCCCTCTAGTACACAAACTGCATCACTCAGCTTGGTGTCATTTGCAAAATTATTAGATGTGTCCTCAGCCCCACTGTCTATGTAATTGATGATGTTAAATAGTACAGATCTCTGTATGGACACTTGAGGAAAACTGGTTTTTATAATTTCCAGCTGGGCATCAAGCCATTGACTATAGTTTTTTGGACACTTTCATCCAGACAATTTATTTTCCATCCATCAAACCCATATTTTTTCTAGTTTAAAATATTGTTTTGGGAAAGTATCAAAGATCTCACAGAATTTCAGGTAGATGATATCAGTAGCTCTTCCCTTGTTTGCTGATGTTCCCTTATCACTCCATCATGGAAGACAAGTAGTTAAGTGGGACACAATTTGCCCTTAGGGAAATAATGTTGGTTGTCTCTTATCACCTGCTGGTCTTCTATAAGTTTTGACATATCTTCCAAGAGGATCAGTGATCTCACTGGGCACAAGGTTTAAGTTGACAGCTCTGTAGTTGCCAGGATCATCCTTTTTACTGTTTTTAGATGTTGTCTGAAGTTTTCCTTTTTCCAGTCCCTGGGGACTTCACCTGATTCATATGACATTTCAAATATGCTAGAGGCTGGCTTGGCAACCACATGAGGCATTTCCCTCATGTGGAATGCATCCTGGAATGCATCTGGTCACATCCCATGGTTAACCCATTGTGGTTTTTTGAGTGACCTTCTTTTAGCCCCAGCCTTGAGGTCCAGGGGCTTGAGATACATGGCAATAGAAATTACCTTTGAAAACTGAGGCCAAAAGCATTGTTGAGTACCTTAGTCTTGTCCATGTCAATTGTCACTAGTTTTTCAAAGACAACTCTGTGCAGTCCATCCATTCTTCTACTAACAGGGCAAACCTCCCTGACCCTCCTTCCTTGAATGTCCTTTCTAAAGAGTTCTTGGCCTGCAATCTGGTTACCTCTTGTGAAAAGCTGTTTCTAGTTTTCCATGGGTAGAGAGCACACTCTTACATATTCAGAAGCTGGGTAAATTTTCTACCGGAAGCATTAATTAAATGTGATCTGTGCAACCCCAGAATCAGATGATCTGACACAAAAAATCCCTGTATCTCTCTGATCAGATCCAGTCCCAGAGTAACTTAAGACCATTTCATACAGACATTCTCCTTCATTTACCTAAAAACCTCAGAGGATCAAAGGGAAGTCCTCCTGGAAAGGGCTTCATAAGATAATAGAGTCATTTCTCTAGCTCAAGGAAAATAACTTAGTCCTAATATATGTTTGTAATAAAGCAAACAAAATATTTCTAAGCAAATTCAATGCTTAAAGGGCTTCATTCAGGCAGGTGCTACATCTCAGTGATTGTTTTCTACTTGTTACCTTATTAGAAAGGTGCCCTACTGTGTAATCATCCTTTTTGATATACGCTCTTGAAGTAGAAGCCAGATCCTTATCTCTACCTCACTGTTCAAACATGCCTTTTCAGAGTAGTTTTGAATTTCACACATTTCATGGTTGTTTTGTTAAGCAATCTAAAGACTATTCACTATTAAATTTGGATGTGTAGCATGTTTGATAGCATGCTGTCTCGGGAGCAATTCTGCTTGCTTGATTATATATCCTCAGGCTTTTCAGTGGCAGCAAGTTCCTTCTCTATTGGAGCCAAATTGAAAAATAAGATTTTTTTTTCCTGTATGTATTCATGATTCAGAGTATTGAATAAACTACATTGTACATTTATGTCTCTCAAAAGAAAATGATCTTCTTTCTTCCGACAGTAGTGATAGCCTGTTTAAAACTTAGTCACTGACACCTGTTTAACTGTATGGTTCAATGTCTTTCTTCAGACAGGAGAGTGGAAGGGCTTGATCAGCACCTGATCTTGGTCAAACTGCTCTGCTTGGTGGAAGATGAGGAGAAGACTGGCAGAAAAACTTTTGGGTGGTATATCCAATTTTTTTTGTTTTGGTTTTTGGTTTGGTTTTTGTTTGGGTTTTTTTTTGAGGACCGATGCCATTACAGAAACTTGTTTTTCAGAATTTCCAGCAAAGAAAGCAGTTGAAGCCATGGGTGTATGCCATTGTAAACGAAGATCTTTATTTCGCTTTCCATCATTCTCACAGTTCATCCAGGTCATTCTGCAAAAGCTGCAATGAGCTCTATCAGTTTGGAGAGCCCCTCAAGAGCAGAGAGTATGTCTGTCGTTTCATCAGCCTGCTGAAATGAATCTGAGTCCAACTGGTCAACAGCATATGGTTCTGCTCAGAACTTCAAAGTTCCCCATCTCCATTAGCTCTTGGGCCACCTGCTCTGTGAGCTGTGAAAGCTGAAGCTGGCATGCAGCAGCAACCTGAATCCCACTGTACCACTGATTCAGCCCTCAGTGTGAAAGATGTGAAGCCAAATGCTACCTCTGATAGTTGGGAGCTACCTGAAGCCAAGGATCATCTTGCACAAACAAGCCTGCTGCTTCAATTAAACTCACCAAAAATAATTTCTCCCAGAATTTTGCTAGGTCTGAGCTGGCTCTCACAGCTTTATGAAAAACAGTTCCTATGTTTTCCATACTTATTGCAGGCTCCAAAAAAAGACTGCACTGTGTCTTTCCCTTTCTATGTAGTCCTTTTGAAAGTAAGAACAGAATTAAATGAGTTTAATTAGTCTGGACCCACTTGACAAATGAGATAAGCGCAACAAAAGAAAATAGGATGTTTACTCTTGCAAGGCAAAAGGGATGTCTAAACTAATAGGTTATAAACTCAAGAGAAAGTCTCAGTAGTCAAATCCAATACATTGTGAAGTTAAACAATATCTAAGAAAAAGTTTCCTAAATGGTGGCTTTAGTGCCTCAGCCTTATAAGGGACATGTCTTTGGGTGGAAAATAATACTAATTATCTCCTTCTTCCACTCTGGGGAGCTGATATCTCTGAGGTACGTTCTAAACATATTTTTGTCCCCTCTCTTTTTACTACGCAATCTGTTTGTCCTCTTCTTTTAAAACTTTTACTCTTGGTTATTCCAGCCAATAAAAATTTAGCTTATGGGGTGAGATGACATGCAATTTTAGTGGTATTTCTTCTGTGTATCTTTTCTTTGGGTAGTAAATGTACAGTGAGACTGTCAGAGTTTGGGTTTTTCCTCAAATTAAATACCAGTCAGGTCAGCTTAAATAGAGTAGTCCCTTTCTTTCAGAGCTGTCCATCTTGCTGATAAAGTGCTTTCCTAGTTAAGGCATATTCAAGAATGTTACAGACCTTTGCAAGGTGCAAGGATAGGTAAGGATGCCATTCATTTACATGTCACAGGAAATATTCCATATTATCAAACGTTCCATATTATCAAATTTGATAATACTCCATATTATCAAATATTATCAAAAATTCCAGATTATCAAATGTCCTCACCTCCAAAGAGATTGGATACACCATGCTAATAGCACAGATTGTGCAGGGGGGTTATGCCTTCCTCATCTCTCATCTGACATAAAAACTGGACATCTGCATCTACACCAACGTACTCAGCATGAGCAACAAATGGGAGAAGTTGAAAGCCCTGGGACAGCAGGAAAGCTGTGACACAATTGCAATCATGGAAATGTGGTGAGATGACTCCTAAATTTTTTAATGAAAGTATTGCAAGGGATGCAGCAACTATAAGCAAATATTTTTTAAAATACATAAATGGAGAAGCTATGTAATAAAATTGTAAGGTTTTTTCAAATAAAAAAATTTAAATCAATTTTTCTAGCTTTTAATGCCTTTGCCTTTTAACAATGAAAAAGGAATCAAAAAATTCACTAAGATGAAGAAAATTCATAACCTACATTTAACTGATACTAAAAATTCAACCAAGTTCTTTACTTTCTAAATTTGTTTTCTGTTGAGAGTTCAAAATAGAATTCAAAACTTTGAGTCTGATATTTGAAATCTCGTCATGGGACACAACATATTTGCAATCACACAAATTTATAGCAGTTGTTCTGTGGAATCAACAATAAAGGAGACAAGCAGCAAAAGACATTTCTGTGTTGCTTTGTGATTCTCATATTAGAAATAAGAACTAATTAATTGCAACCAATGTGTGAACCTCTTCTGACTGTCATAGATATTCAATAAAACAGTTGCAAAGTAACTCTGTGTGCATAGTAATACAGAACAGGTAGAAACAAGACTGTTCTGTGTTAACTTTGATTTTGTAAAGATCTTTGATGTTAGTCTGATATTAAAGGAAAATTATATGCTGGCCTAATTCTACTCATGTCAGTTAAATTCTTCCTCTAGAAATTTTGTCCAACAAAGTAATAGACCATTTTTAATATAGAGTTCTAAACCAGCAAATATGAAGGCTCACAGGCAGTCATTACACAGTTTCCAACAGCAACAATGATTCATATTAAATACAAGTAGAATGTTTCAGAGACTGAAATGCAGAATAGTGAGCCAGGGGGGAGAGGGAGGGGGAAGAAGGGAAAAAACCTATAGGCCAGTCTAATTTGCATTTAATTGATTAATGATATGCCATGAATAAAACAGGTTACTCTGTGGCATAGCAGACAACTGGAAATACATCAGGGTTAGGAGAGGGCAAACATAAGGTGATATAATAAATTTTTTAATCCCATGCTACACCTTTGGGCTCTAGGTTTATCATACATACTCAGTAGGATATAAAGAAGTCACAGCCATGTATCCTGTACTTTATTTACAGAATACAATGCATACTTCTGCAGACATCAATTACACTTATGTTTTAATTATCTTGCATCTACCTGGTGTTAATGGTGGGTCATATGAGGTTGACTCCCATGGGAAGGATATAAAATGATATGGGAAATATAATCATGCCATGCTCACTGAAACGTTCACTTGGTAATTGGTTTGACTGATCTTGAAGATTGCTTTATAGAGATATATCAGTAGTCACACCTGGCACAGTTCCACATCCATTTATGTGTCTGCCTACCTAATTATTTTTTTAAGTACTCAGTTGGTCTTCAATAAAAGGGCAAAATTATCCCTTCTTATTCTATAATACAGACTGTTCTGTCTATGAGAAAGATGTCCAAATGAAGACTTTAATCGAGTACTTAGTTGTGCCAGGCCAGGACCTTCCACAGTTCATTCTGTGTGTGGCTCTCACAGATATTCCTCTGTTCAGGATTACATAGATGTATTTGAGCTTCTCATGCACTGGAAATATGAGACATGTGATGGTGAGGTGTTCATCCAGGGCTTTTCTCTCTGAGCTGTTGCAGCATGGACTTCCCAAGAGCACCTTGACCACAGATTTCCATCAACAGAGCTGCTCAAGTCACCTGCCTGATCTTGAAATAACAGTAAGTAGCAAGACACACTGCTAGACTTGAAGCTTTTGGGTCTGAAATTTAGCCTGAGGAAGATTTTTGAATAACTTGTGTGAACTGGACCCAGAATCCCCAGCTGTCCAACAGCACCCTGGACAAAACTTCATGGAAGTCCTAAGTTCAGTGGAGGAGCACTGCATCCTTTTCAGGTTGTCATTCAAATGGAAGGCTGCTTCATGAAGCATTCTGCTATTCTTAATCAGATAAATTGCCCTCATTTCAGTTTATTCATAATCTTTAATAATGCAGATGTTTCTCAGCAAACACTTTTCATATTAACGTATTAACCCTGACAACCAGACCAATGGATGAATTAGTGTTGCGTGGTACACAGACATAAAGGAAATGTTCTTACAGGTCTTGAAAACTAATGATGCCCATGTCAAAGGATTAATATTACTGCAAGAAAAATGGGAACAGGAAGAGACCGATAAGAAAAATTAAGAAGAGATCTACATTTAGAGCTAGCTGTGACTAGGGTTTATAGTAACATAAATAAATCATCATAAATTTGTGTGCTTAATAAGATCTCTCTAAGGAATTCAGAACTACTCGTGCAGAATTTTCTTCTTAAATTTCAGAATTGAATGAAAATAAAAATAAATGCAGCAATGAGCAGGACAGTGGTGAACAAGCTTTAAAAATATTCCACAGGTAAACAGCACAATAAGTGAGACAAAACCCACCAAATTTGCTAAATTGAATAAATAATTTCAAAACAGTTTGTGGGAACATGCCACAGCTGGTGGTGTCATCCTGAGTCATATAACGGCTTGTTGCACAAGTTGCTGGGGCATAGCAGAATGGAGCAGATGTACTGGTAAGCCTTGATGTGCAGTGCAAGAAGACCAGAAGAAAGCTCTGGCACTGAGCTGCACAGAACCATTTGCATGTGTAAGAGAATGACTGAAAGCACTTGTGAGGGGAAAATACCTTGAGACTTAAATCTGCTTTTCCCACAAAGCCTGAACTTAACTGCCCCTGCCCAAGGGAGGTGCAGCCAGAGCAGGCACTAATTTGCTGATCCCTACTAGGTCCATGTTCATGTCCTGCAAACAGGAGGTGTGGAAGGAATAAGTCAGGAGTGCATCACCTTGGTTAAAGCACTGATAGCGCCCATTATGGAATGACCAAGCTTCACTTATGTGGGATCCACTGCCCACTCTCACTTCAGCCTTATTTACCCACCCTCATCTCTGATTGTGAGGGTCTTGTGCTTGGGCAGATGTCTGAGTCCTAAAGATATTTGTGCATAGCCACATAGGCCTGATAGATTTATGGAAGTTCACTCAGCCAGGCAAACATGTCATCAAAAATACTAAAAATGGTTATTTCCAAGAATTATTAGAAGAAAAATAATATTTGAGCAAAAGCATGTTTCATTTTCTCATGAGCTCTTCTCCAACATAATTTTGCAGTAATAAATAAACGAAGGCAAAAGAGCTGTCAAAAAGCTATTTATTCCTACCTGCATATACATCTGTTCAACTAATAAAAACATCACGAGTGTCTGACCTTGTAATACTTGTCCTAGGAAGAAACACAGGGAAAGTATATATAAATCACAAGTTTCTGTCTTTGAAATCTCTTTCTCATTCTGAAAAACCATTATTAAAGTCAGAAAGTGAGTATGGAAACATATGGTTCAGGTTTGGAGACATTTTAGACAAGTATAAACAGTTGCTTCTGGTATGAAGTCTCAGGTGCAAAAGGCACACCAGCTCTGCCTCTGCTGCATTGCCAGCTGATTGCACTTTTATCTACAGCTTCCTGCTCCTGAGGCAATGTAAGAGCTCCACACAAAAGCTCCATATCTTGTCTCAATGGAACCGTGAGCAATAAAACCCCAAAATATTAAATAACAAAACTCTACTCTCTGTCTTCCTAAAGGTATGCTTCTGGAAGGGAAGCAAGCTTTAAAAATCCCATGATCAGCTTTATTATATTTTTATTGTGCTAAAGAATTGCTAAATTCTCAGGCAGTATACATACAGGGTGCATATAACCCTGCACTCAGGATTTTCTGCTCCTGGTGTTACATGAGGCTTGCCTATCCAACACTTTTTCTTATTACTGCAGAGTGAATTAGAATGCAACTTATGCAGCATATGAAGAACTCTGCACCAAATCTTCACGTGGATCGTTACCTAATGATGTATGCAACATATATTGGATTGAAGTAAGAATTATGTCTCTTTCCCAACCATCAAGTGAGAGACAGATCCACCTAATGCTGAAGCAATTACGTGCTACGATGTTGCTGAACCTCAAGCACATTAATATTGCAGTAAGCAATAATTACAGAAGAGCTAGGAATTAGTTTGTTGAAATATTTCTATAAGGTATACTTGATATCTCATGCCTTTGACAGCCAAGAAAATTTATTATTTAACACTTACCAAGAATGGTCAAGTATAAAGGATAAAGTCTTTTGTATATCTACTTGTCTTCATTAAGACTATCAAAGATCCGCAGCTCACCAAAAATTTAATTATGGTCTTAATTGCAACAAACAAACTGACCTTGGAAAATTTGGTCCTTCAAACTTCTACTCCTGTCAGGGATAATAGCCAATAGGACATTTGCAAGTTCTTGTAGAAGATGCCCTAATAAAGATCTTCTATAAGGTATGCTGCTCCCACAGACACACAGAGCAATTCTTCCCTGTTCACTTTTGGTCCACACACTGAATCAGCAAAGAGCAACTATGGATCTTTAAGTTAACACTATAGCTAGTGCACTAAATTCTCCATGTTGACAAGCCCCAAGATTCCAGATGCAGTGCACAGAAAAACTGTTTTCTCACACACAGAAAATGTGTCAGAACTACTTGAACTCAGATCACTCACGATGTCTTTTTAATAAAGAAATGTCCCCTTGAGTTTGTTTGAGTTACACAGAACAGAGCTACTACTGGGAGGGAGGAAATCAATGGGGAGATCAGCTGGAGGTTTTTCTGTCCTGCCTGTTGTAATTGCCATCACTGCAACCATGCAGCTTTGAATTTCCAGGATCTGGACATCTAATCAAAACACAATGCAATTTCAGGCATGCTGAGCTGCTCTGCAATTGGTTTCTTATTCCCGTTCAAAAAAGAAATATGGAATTACATGTTGAGCAGCAGCAGCTTTGGAATAAATGTAATATCATATCCCATCATCTTTGAAGAGGCAATGCATAATTTTTCTGACAATGGCACTATATTTATTCTGCTATTATTTTCCTGTAACTCTTCACCTAACCAATTTTGTTTTCATTCTCAGTTATTGACATTGAGCTGACCTTGATGATGGCTTTATTATGTGAGTAATATTATTCAGAATGATCTTATGCAATGGATAATGTCTCTTCTAACATTAAGAGTTGAAGATGCGACCTTATACTGCAAAGCCATGAAATGGATTTGTATTTTGGCAGAAAGATTTAGTAAATGACTAGCATTTTATAAACCTGTCTTTTTGCAATGAACATGCTGAACTTATTCAGAAATAATTTAAATACTTTTGTGACATCCTGAGTACTCAAACATTCTCCACTGAAAGACTTTCCCATGTATGGTAGCTTCTACAGTAGATCCTTTTCATCTTGTCTTCATTACATGTAATGTGCCCCTCCCTTAACTCTAGTATGTGTGGGGGATGTAAATAAGATTTGTCTTTTTTAAACAATCAGTCTATGCATCAATGGACTCTTTTGGGCTGTCAGCTATACAAAGGCAAAATAAGCTGTTGCATAGCTAACACATTTCCAGTTTCTGAATGTTTCTGGGTTTTTTTTCCTGAAAAAATAATTTAATTTCATAACACAAAGCACTCTGGAAGGTAGTAAAGGAAATAATATAGAGATCTTTTAGGACCATATTCTTGGAATAAGCACTTTCATAAATGAATTCCTAACACTGTTATTGGTAGTCTGTCTTTTGGATGCTCCTCCTACCCCTGTGAATAATTCATCAAAAATCTAACCAGACTTATGTTGCACATAAACAAGGTAAATTTTCACCTCTTCACCATGTACACATGTCGTTCATACCACAACTGAGGCTGGTTAGATTAAAGGGATCCCTCTGCATTTTGCAGTAGTTTCATGCAGTTGAAGTATGGACACTGAAGTTGCCCAGTGGTGCTGCTCCTCTGCAAGTGACAGCACCTCTTGAGAGCCCATGCTTATGAAAAGATAGTGTTTTCCTTCATCAACAGAAATCTGTGAGGTCTCCATAGATACAAAAATTTGGGACAAATTGCATTTCATTCTGCCAGTGAGAATTTGTGATAATGCATCGAAATGTCGGTGGTGACACCTGCATTATTGGGGGTTTTTGAAGTAAGTTTTGTTGATCACAAACCCATGCAGGCTGCTAACAAACACAGCTGAGGTTGGAGGACAGGCAACAATGCTAAATGCTGATAATGGCAATGCAGATATCAGTTATTCTGTTCTCAGGTCTGCAAGAAATAATACCGTACATAATTTCAAATTGAGAACATACAATATATTTATGACCAGTTTCACATAGTAGTTTGGTTTAAATTTTATGGAAATATTTGATTTGCATCACAATAAATTCTCTATTTTATTGCACTCAATAGCTTTAAAAATCATAAAACTTATTTTGGAGTTCATAGATGTCAAAAATTTATATAGAAAATACATCTATTTATGCATAAAATAGTCCAGAATTGAACCTGTAAACAACCTATAAAAGGAGAAAAATATTTACACATTACTCACAATAGATTATTCTTGTCAAGTGTATACTTCAATTACTCCACAAAAATTGTTGCTAGCTGAACCTTCAAAAGACCTCCAAAGGAAACTGGATATTCAACAAAAGGAAAAGGATTTTGAGCAGTAAATGCAAAAAATAAGGCAAAAATATAAGGCAAAATTATAGGGCAAAAATAGAAGGCAAAAATATAAGGCATTCCCTTCTGTATCTTTTCAGCATGTTTCTATGAAAATAAGACCAAACTAGTGTGAAGTATGCAACTATATCCCTAAATAGTTTTATATTTGCAATACCTAAAATAATCTATTATGAAGAGGAAGAGTTCATAGAAAAATGCTGTATCCTGTAGAAAAAATGAGAAGAAGCTTGGTTTTCCAAGAAATGGAAAATGTATTTATTCAAATTGCTTCATTATCAGAGGCCAGCAGCAGAAATGAAACTCAACCCTTGCATAACACAATTGTAACAAGAGCCATGCACAGCTCAAAATCAGATCTTATCTGTAGAGATAACCTGGCAGAATACAGAATTTCCTTGCTTACAGATGTACTTTTTCCTCACCTAACCATCCCTGCAATCAAGACACTGGCAATTGATCAGTCTCTTGGTTAAAAATAATGTTATTACAAGGCATAGATAATACATTAGCTGTAGCTCATATGGATGACTCATGGCTTTGTACGCTTTGGCTTTCTAACCTACACATTGGTTATTGGACCTCTTTGTCTAACTACAATGTGTTAATAAGCCTTTCTTCCTCAGCCCAAGGTTTCTGCTCTAGCACAGGCTGACTTGCTGTTGTGGGTGGGAAGCTGACTGTTGCTGTTCTCTTGGAGAAGCAGAGGGCTCTGAGACTGGGGGCTCCCTGAGTCCAGTGCCATGGATCCACGTTGCCAGTCTGCAGCCCACCTCAACCCTGAGTGCACCTGTGCTGGGCAGGACCAAGCTGACTCAGCCCAGGGAGGGCCAGAGGCCAAGCAAGGTGTGGCCCAGCAAAGCCTCGGTGGTGGAGAAGGGCTTTGGTGTGTGTTTTAATGCATACTGGGGACAAGGACTTCTCCCATGTTGTGTTACAGCGTGGAGTCAAGACCAAGACCCTTTCCAGGTACTCCATTTGCATAAGATGTATACTTAGAGTGCCACTGACAAATAGATCCACCAGAGGATGTTTTGACCAGTATGGCCACTTTCCTGCCAGCTGCAACACCCAGATTATTAAATTCATAATTACATCAATTTCACTTTAGCACTGATTAGTTACCTTCTCAAGGCTGCTTCAGGAACTTAACTCATGCAAACTCTGCTCTCAGATCAGTTGGTGTCTTTTTGTCTATGATTTAACTGTTCTTCATTATGCCATTATACTTTTTCCTTTGGCTTAAATAATTATCTACCCTCCATAATATGCTGCATTCACTTCCCTATTCACAGGTATACATCTCGCTACTAGTATCATCAATCTATCTCTGCTGTCCCTCATCCTAACTTGATCCATTGCTATATAACTTTCTAAAAGTTGTTCCTCTTCCTGTGCTCCCATTCTCCAAGAATTTAAGTGCAGGTTATTTATCAGAAGACCTCGTCATGTGAAGCCTTTCCCTTGAAGAATGACACACCAACTCCCATACCATGAATCTTTGAAACAGAGGGAAAATTCAGAACCAGGGACACTGGGAATATGAGTGTGGGGCTCTTTACAGAAAGGCATGGTCCCCACCCTGCATCCTGCAGCAGCACAACAGTGTCAAGTCCAGATGTGGGACGAGAGAATTAGGGTCACTCCACTTCAAACTGCAACCCCACAGAGGAAGGAGATGATGGCAAGTGGCAGCATCAGGTGCACAGGTGGTAGAGCACAGAATTTCCATTATGAGGTCATTTTGGTGCCCTTACCCACCTGCTTCTATAGTGATTACCTACTCTGCTTAAAACATCTTCAGGCTACGTGTAGAAACTCCAGAGAAAGAATCCTAGCCCACAAGGAACAAGACTGTTCATCAATCAGACTGGTCACCTGGTCATCAAGGACAAATTGTTTAGGACCTTCCTATTCTCTGTTCTCTGTTTACTGACCTTTCAGGCCTTTATATTTTCTTTTTAATATCCACAACGACTATAATGTTATTCATCATACCTTTGGGTCCTCCCACAATGTCTAGAGCTACTTACAAATCCCACAGAGGAGCTTTGTCACATTTAATGTCAGGCATTCCTGTAACTTCAGCTGCATATAAATCATACCTGATACTGGCAACACAATTTTCCTTTCTCCTCATAGCAGTATAATATTTTTATTAGGGTATGTAAATCTAGATGACACATGGCCTTGATCTCCCATCCTGCTGCTGTTCTTATACCATAAAAGCTCTTATTTTTATTGGATATGCCAGAGTTCTCTTCTAGTACTTTTTATTGGGGCTGATTCAGTATTCACTGGGCAAGAGACAGCCTGATTTCTGATTTTTATATGTTCCCAGGGAAGCCAGACCTTTTGAACCTTTGCCAAAAAATCCTTGCCTAGCAGACAACTATATAATCATCTCCCATTCTTTTTTTCTGTCTTTTCCCAAATAAGATGCAAATTATTCTTTTCTCAGTTTTTTGATTATTCACCATCAGCTCAAAGTCCTGGGACTACAGGATTCCAAATTTTCACCTTCACCTTAACAGGGAAGCCGAGATGCAGCTGGCAAGTTCTTGTAGCTAACCATGCAGCCATGCTCTCCCACACAAAACAGAATTTTCACATTTCAACTGGCACAGGGTAGTTGGCTTCCACCTGGACAGCTCCTTCGAGCTTGCCCACTGATTTCCATACATGTGGATTCGTAAGCTGTGGCCATTCTCACTTTGAGGCATTAACACTGAAATCTGTGCACTCCAGAGAAAAGACACACCATTGATAAGAGAACAATATTAAATGCTTCTTTGACAAAAAAATTTAGAAAATCAAACAAAGTCAAAAAACAAAAGCCCCACCCTTCCCATGTCTGTTTAATTTCTGTTTAGCAGGATGCACAGTGGTGCTGCAATGACACTGTTGTGGCTGTGCAAATATAAACATGTCACCTGGCTCCATGTGGAGCCAGGAGTTCTTAAGGTATTCCCACAACAGAAGCAGCAACTTAGCACCTGCCAAGGCACAACATCAGCTCCAGTGTGATTTGCATCATCTGTTTAAATAGTCAATAGGGATCCCTACACAATCTTTCAGGCAATTTTCTGCTGAATTACTCCTAAGCAAAGCTCCTAGGAATGGTGAAAACACATGTGAAAATATGTTTTTAGTGTTTTGGGGGTGACAGAAGTTCTTCTCCCAGTCTTCTCCTCCAAAATTCATGTTTAATTCAAACATCCTGGTGAGTGATGTGCAAATTTGTTGCACACTGTGGCAAACCAAGAAACCTCAGTGGATCACAAAGGTCATTCTGCAGGGCTCCATGAAAGGTGCAACAAGGCTTTTGAAAGGACCCAAGTTCAGCTGGAAATATTGTTATTTCTGGCTGTTCTCTGGACAGAATCTTCCTTTCACTGCTGCAAAAAGAAAACATTTTTTCCCACATATTGATTAGCAGTCAGTCCATTGAACAGAGGATATTCCAAAATGAAAAGACAGTTTCATCTCCTCTGCAGAGTCCTGAGTTCCCTTAGCACACAGAAATATAAGATATTTTCAAGATAGTGGAGACTGTCACATTGCTCCTTAGGGCTGTGCTTCCACTGCAGGGCTTTGGTGACAGGCTGAGGGCACCACATAGGGGAGGAAAAAAGGAGCCAGATCACCTACAGCTGGTCAGACACTCCATAACCCGTGAGATTAAACTGATGTTTTGCCTGCTCAGAATTAAAACTGACACAAATATGTTGAATTACTGAAATCTAAAAACAAGCCATAGACTTTGATATTTATATTGTTGCAAGGATATTCTGTTTTTGCAAGCCTCCACTGCCCAATAAAACCCTGAAAAGATGCTGTTTTGTTCTTTTTTTTCCAATTAGCTTTAAAGGCAGGAGTGTAGGGTATGGCAAATATTCAGAAAAAATGGAAATCTAGAAACGGCATTCATGTCAACTATGGTGTTTCCTCACAAAAGGGAAAAATCACTGCCTGTCGTATTTATGTCATTCTTAACTATGCAGTTTCTGAGACTGCATTAACCTTGGCTCGATTTCTGTTGCCAAGGGGAAATGGATGTCTAAATCTTTGATGTTTGTCTTGCCTCCTTCATTCTGAATATTTCCATATGATGCCCAGATCCATCTCTCTCTAAAAAATCCTCACTACTTCCAATTATTCATCATTTGACTTTCAGTTAGAGGACTTGCCACAGTTTATTATTATTTTAGGATGTTTGTAACAATTCATCCAGATTTGTAACAGGTAAGAAAATGTCACCTGGATGTAAAACAAGATGTGTTGCCTGAATCCCTGAATTTTTCTTTGGATATGTCCAAGGTTTTGAAGGTAATGGGGATTCTTGTGTAAATCTCCAAATGGAAAAGTGAGATATTTTGATGTTTACTAAGATTTAAAAAATGAGATTAAAAATGTGATTTTTTAAAAAATAATTCAAGCCATTTAAAAAATATTGAGCCCAGATATAAAAAATTAATAAGCAACATACCCTGCTCCCAGTAAAACCATTTTTTCCCCAGAGAACCGTTTGCACCTATATTTGCAAAATTAATATGAAATTCTGTAACATTCATAAATGTATGCTTTAGACCAGGCCTTTTTTGAGGAATAAGTCTGATGTATCTGTTGAAATACTTAAAGTACTTATTTCTTTATTATAGTTAAAATTTTATTAATATTAATAGCTATGTTTAAAAGTCCAGTGTTGTTTATTTGCCTTTTTTTTTT
>PYHW01010271.1:5010429-5021066 GCA_013186435.1 Turdus rufiventris
CCTGTACATAAGTCATCAAGAAAATAGTTTGCTTTGCTATGTTTCTATAAGTCTTATGGAAGGTTGTATTTATTCAATTTTTTTTTTTTTCTTGGCCAGTAGTTACTCTTCATTGCATAAGTTACTACTATTTCAGAAATTGCTCAGGAAGCAAAAATACTCTTTTGTTAAAAAAATCAGAACTTAGTCCTTGTCCCTTTAACCTCTGTGGAGGAGTGTATTTCACTCCTCCCTGAGAATTCAGTTCCCTGGGTGCTGATGATGTCTACCAGCAGGGAAGGTGCTGCCAAGCACTTTAGGAAGTAGAAGACTGTGACTTCTGCAACGTGCAGACTTCACCAAGAGCAAAAGGAAGGATTCTGCTGGCAAGCAATGGGCTTGATATTTAATTTTTAATGCAACAAAGAGAGACACAATCATTAAAAATTCCAATGTTCTTCTCTTTTTGAAAAATGCCATAATTTCCATTTTTTTTCTCAATGTTCTGTTAGTGCCAAAAGAAACTGTCATGCATTATTTAAATAGTCTTTCTTTACTGCTTTAATGTTTTTCCCCGTCTTCTTGGTAAGTTTTCAGGTTCTTTCTGTTTTGGATATCCAATCCTTTAATCTAGATATTTCTCAATTTTTATAAGAAAATACCCTATATATTTTTTAAATCATTTTAAAATCTCTGTTGTTGGATATTTCCTCAATGCTTATCTGATGTTTAATGTTTATGATTTTCTCTTTATGACAACTGCAACATCTGTGCCCAGCCATCTTAGTTGCATAAGAGGTGACTGACAGCTCTGCCTCCTCAAATTTTTGTAAAGGATTGAAAGGAGGAGATAATACTATAATTAAATTCCCTAATTTCAAGTGTCCCATAACTCTTTGTGGAATAGCTTATCTTGATCTTGAATGATGGGCAAAGCTGAAAGCTCTTAATGCCTTTAGGATCTTCAGCATTGAGGAGTGAGTTGTAATTCCTCACCGGCTTCTAGAAGACATTTTCTTGAGGACTTGAAAAAAGTCAGAGTAGATAAGCCATGTTTAGCCAATTCTGTTGGAAAGGAAAAAAGGAAAACAGAAAACAGAATTAATAACTTCACTATTTTTCTTCTGGTATTAATTAATAAGTTGTATCAATGTGGTAACAGAATGGTTGAGGCATCTATGGGCAATGGAGAGAGGACTTTCAAGATACAGGAAAAAGGTTTTCATCTGTTACAGCTTCAAGAATGATATGCCAATCCTTTTGCAATGGATTGAGCATTGCAAAACCTTCACTGGCTACAGCAGAATTCATATCCATTTCAACAGGTGTTCTACAAACAATGATTAAGACTCACCCTTGTGAAATAAATGAATGTTTTAATCTCATTTTACAAATGGGAAAACTAAGCTAACGAGGAACTGTAGGATTTGCTTACTGCTACAAAGCTGAGTACAAACCAGGCCCTTGTCTTGTAATCTGTCTCCTTAATAACTGGACCACACATTCTTCCTAAATAAAAAATTCTGTCTGGACTCTTTAGAGATTTATTTACTTGGTAAGTCATATACTGACAAAAAGTCTTCTGTGATATACATACACTGAAATCCTTCTGAAGTCAAAGCAGAATTTATAATACAGATTTATTTATTTTTTGCTCACATATTTCTAAAATTTTAAGGAGAGAATTTTTAACAAGTAAGAGTTAGATGTAAACAATGGAGGTAACTGGGTGAAAGGTCTGTGCCTTTAGAGGCTCAGAGAAGATACATAAAAACACACAGTTTGAGGAAAAATTTCCTGCCTTTCACAGCTACAACAAAACACCATGGATCATGACTCCACCATTTGTTAGATGCTGTTTCCCTGATTGCTTTAGACTCCAAAACTTGCCATAGCCAGTAATGACTACTCTAAAATGCAGCATCTGTAAAATAGACTCAGCTCAAATGTCTCATCCAATGCAAGTATCTTCCAGGAAATAATCCTATTAGAAGTTTGTCTTGATCCATACTGCAGTCTGGCCAGTCAAACACATACCCTTCTCCTGACTGTAACCTCTCAAGCAATTTCCAGGTCAACCTGTTCATTGCTATTGGGGTGGGATCAGCCATAGCTGTAATGCCTCATCCTCCTTGTTTGGATGCAGAGCGTTTGCTGCAAATTTACAACCAACAGACAACAGGAGGAATACCTATGTTGCAGCCAATTCCATCTCAAAGATAATTAAAGACAATTATCCTAAGTCCAATTTAAATAATTTAAGTACATCTCCCAATAGGCTTCTACTTCTCTCTGCAATTTGGGAAGCTGAGCGTGTGCAGCTCAGTTTTGTCAGGTGAGAGTGACCCCAGCCCTGGCAGCTTTGGTGAATTATGTACATGGTTTTAAATTTTTCTTTACATGTTTTGGTTTTGTTTTGCTTGTTTGCTTGTTTGTTTTCTCTGCCAAATGTCCTAAGTCCTGATAAGCAGTTGCTCCTTTCCCTCTCCACGTAGAGAACTGGCAGAGCAGCTCTTGTAAATCTGTAACTCCATCCTGTGCCAACCACTAATGGCAGTCACTACAGTGGCACATTCCTGAATACAAGCTCCAATTTATTCTCCCCCAGCAGGACAGTGTCTTTGCACTTTTATGTGAAAAAAGCAATAGTACAAGCAAGCCAGAAAGATGAGGACAGGAACATAAAGGAGTGATAGAAGAGAATCATTGTGCAGGCACTGAACTTGAGCATGTTCAGTGCAACAAGGCTGGTGCGACTTTAGAGGGATATATATAACTTACCATCGGTCATTTCATTAACAGAACATCCAGGTATTGACAACCCCCAAGTGTGTCCTCCTCCTCTGACATATTGCAAGTAGACTTATCTCTACTGATGACCTGGCTAAAGAAGTTGAGACATCTTTCATTTTTGATTGGCGTCATTTCATTCATTCTGGTGGCTTTTATCAAGGAAGACTTGTCAGAGTAGAGCATCTAATTTTTCTAAGTTTTCTAAGTTTAGGACAAGCATTTTTCTCATTTGATCAATTTCAGGTGTCTTTTTTTTTTATTAGATCTGACAGGAAAGCAAAATTGCCAATCTGCAGGGAATGGCATTTAAAAGGAAATATAAGTGCTTTTGAGCTTATTCAACCCAAAGTCTGTGATGTTACCTGAAAGAGAGATGTTCTGTGGATGTTTGCACTTTCTAGCTCTGCCCCCTGGGCAGCTCTGCCTGGCAGGCTGCTCCAGGACCACTGATCTCAGAAACTTGTCCACCACTGGGTTGCTCTCTTTTTTTCCTACAATAGGCCAGGAATATCTTACTGATGGATTGTTTAGACAGAAAAAAGTTGCTGCTGAATCAGCCTTAACACTGCTGAAGCAGGAGCTCAATAAATTGCTGCTAGGGAGCTTGTTTTACTGATATATCTCACTTGCCCTCAAAAGTCTGCAGCACTTCTAATACGTGGTACAATAGCAGGGTAACTGATGAAATCAGAAAGAGATAAAAATGCTTTGTACTTTTGGTCCAGTTTCCCTCTCTGCAATCAACATGAGGTTTGTCATGACTTCAAAGGGAGAAGAAACAGGTCCCCTGTTTGAAGTTCAACTTGTATGATTTTGAAGCATCCTACAATGGCTCAAATGCAAGATGAAAATTGAAGGGTTGAAAACCTCAATTAAGAAGAAAATCAACAACCTGAACCCCTAGCTTTAAAGTCATAAAGAAAAGCTTTGGCTCTAAAGAATTTCTCTGAAAACCCTTCTGGGACAAATTATTGTAATTGTTAGCTTTGCACCAATGAGCAGTCACTTCCACTGGAAATAAAGAAAACAAAACGAAAGGAAATAATTTTCATCTTGATTGTGTTGATTCATCATCATTTAACAATGAAAATAGAGAAGAAGGAAAGGGAAAAAATCTTCCTAGCTGCTATAAGGCAGATCTACTGCTGACTTCATCTCCTTTAGATCAAAGCAAAGAAAGAAGAGACTTATCTGAAGTGCTCTAGTGAAGGATCCTCTAAAATAAACAAGTGCCTCTGCAGGGAGAGAAAGAGATTTTTCTTCTTCCTTTTGCTAATCAGAATTCCTTCAAAGAGGAAAAGAGAGGAAGAGAGAATCTGGCATGCTGTTCTGTGTTCCTCTAGCCCAGCAGCAGTGTTTCTTGCTGGATTGCCCTAGCTGGCACAGGCTCTCCTGCTCTCTGCTTGGTTGGGTTTATAGCTGAGGGAGCACTCATTAGCTCCTTCAAGATCTTCCTTTGCCTTCCTTCCATACCCAGTGCAAAAAGGATTCAGCAGAGAAGTAAGTGTGGCCTGAACATAGGATCAGAAAACTGACAAGGGTGGGAAATATTTCAACACATTTGTACTGACATTGTCTTCTTAGAGGTTACTGTATGGACTGTACATGAGAAAGAAAAGGCAGAAAAAATTGACCAGGATGAAACAACTGATATTACTGAAGTCCTTGCTGGCATTGGCTTTGACAGCAGAGAAGGTGTCTCAAGTGAAGGGTAAATCTGTTCATAATAGCTATCAGAGAGCTGATAAATAGCAGCCAAGGTGACAAAACAATTACATAGTAATTTCCATACCCTTTGTGTTTATTTAGTAGCACATTTAATCATTTTGTAAACTATTGGTGTATCTGAGATAATGAACACTACATGGAGACAGATGAAGGGACAGTGATGATACATGCCAGCCTACAACATACACAGCAGTCAGAGTTCATCAATGAAAACACTGCTATGATGAATCTCTTACAAATAATTTTTCATTTTTCTTGAGAAATGTGTCACAACTTCCAATACTCCAGTTTGTCAAGACATGACAGATGAAGTGTCACTGCATGATTAGCAATAGAGAAGGGCAATGGTTATGTTAAATAAAACCTGAACCACCATTCCTGATGCAAGGCCGCTTACTGTGTCAGAGAAAGACCAAGGACATAGGACACACCCATCTTCTGTGATTCCCTGTAGCATCATCCTTCACTGAACCAGTCTTCACCTACACTCCACACTAGAATCATCTGCTTAAGCCCTGATTCCCCTGCATATATTTCCTTTTCATGGGGAGCATCATGACCCTAAGGAAAACCCTCTGCTGGGTCCTGGCCCCTATTAGTTTGGAGTGGGTGTCCCAAGGGAAGATAAAACTAAACCAAAACTGCAGGACCCAGTGCACTGGGAATATGCTTGTGTTGGCAGAGGAAGAGGTAAGAGCAGTTGTGCCTGCATGCCATGCAGTGCATGTGCTGTCTGCAACCACAGCTTTCCAAGCCTTACATCCATGTTTGCCTCTAGGATGTGCTAAACAGCACCCCAGGATGGAGTTTTTCAGAGAAATTTCTGCTGAGAAGCTGCAGAGAAGCAAAAGGGAGACACAGAAGTAATGTGCTGTAGAAACTCAACAAGAGCTGGGTGGATGACTGGCTTACCAGCAAACAGATAACACTGAGCAGACACAAAAAAAAAAAAAGAAAAACCTTGAGATTAACCTCTAATGAAAAGAAGTACAGTAGGAATACATCTGCTTGCATTTATTTTTCCCAGGTGCAGTATATAGGACAGCCAAGAAAGCAGTTCAACAAATGCTGCCATACTTAATATTATTACTGTAAGTTAATTAAAAATTAAAATTTATGGGGTTTTTACTACTTTCTAACTACCTTTCCTCTGTAGAGATTTTTCTTTTCCTTTCACATCATTAGGAAAAAAATTCCAACTTTCAAGGATTTCATTGCCAGATTTATTTTTGATGAATTATTTCCATTTCTTATTCACTACTGTCTTGCAGATTATGCCTGAGACTTTACCAGCTTTCCATCAGAAATTAGTTCAACTCTCCTTAGGCACCTTTGAGAATATTCAAGTAGAAAAAGTAGGTAAGATTATTTTATAAAATTTGTAGTTTATAAAAAAGGAAGAGTTGGGGAAGAGAAACTTTTAAAACTGGATGGAAGTATTACGCGGGAAGAAAAGTGAAATATGATGAGTTTCCAGGAAAAAAGAAATAAAAAAGGAATAAGATTACACAAATCTCTTGCTTCTGTTCCCTTCAAATTTGAAGGACATTTTTAAATGCTGTCGTGGCACATACAATTCTACAGCAGTTCCCAGAACACTAACACATATTAATTGGTAGAATTGGGAAGAGACATCCCACCCTGAATGATTAAGGGGATGTGCTTCTGCCCCTAAGGATTTACAGTGGTGAGGGTTTAGAGTGGTCTCACCAATGCTTGTCCTTGCTGCTGCATAAATAAGTAAACCTCAGTGTTTCAAATGCAGGACAGTCATTGGAAGCATGAGGTGCTACCATACTGACCAAATTGTTTTCTTTGAAGACACACTTTTATACTTTTAATCAGTAAATCTAATAACTTCCTTTTCCAGAGCATTTTATCTCCCTCTAGATCAGATTTATTAATTTTTAACTGCTTCTACCCTGTAGTCACAGTGGAAAATTTATAATTGCCTTAATGGTGCTCCACTATAGTGATCTCATGTATGACTCTACTGTTTTCTGCTTCTTTGTCTTAGTGTCATATAAAATATGGCTTTTCTTGCCATCAGTTCATAGGTTTCTCTTTTCAGAACAACATAACCACAGAATTAAAGTTGTCATCATCTTTATTGATGGCATTATATTGGTCTTCTATATAGCTGAATCCCTACTCCAGCAGAATTACAACAAATAATATTTTCCCCTATGAAATATAAATAATACTTTTTTTTTCTTCCAAGGCTGAAGCCTTTCTATACATGTTTTGTCTCCTCTATTTTTAGTAATTTTCTCCTGGCAAATTGAAAATATCTGGGTTTGATGTCAATCTATGTTTTATCCATTTCCACAAGCATTCAAGTTACTGTCTCCAAAGGCTACTGTCCTCCACTTGATCTTGCAAAAGGACCTGATAGATGTGGTCAGAAATAGCTCATATGAAGGGATTGTGTCCTCATATCCTACACAGTAACACAGAAGGCCCACTAACTGGTTTTTATCTGCTGAGTTTATTCCTACTCATCCCTTTAAATTTTTTCTTGTGTTTTTTTTTTTTTTAATTTTTTTTTTTCAATTCTGCATGATCTAACAATCTATTCTTTATTCAGTACACCCTGAATAGGCCATTAGCTCATTTTGGCTCTCCTGGGAGGAAAATTATGTCTATCTCGGAAAGATAACATCTAGATTTTATAGGACCTCCCTGAATTTATTATAGAAAAGCAATTATTTACAGCATCATTTTAAAAAATCCCTTCTGTTACTTCAGAATTTTAGGCAGCTCATTCCTACTCAACTTTAATTTGGTTCAAACATTTTCTCATTTAAAATTAAAAAAAGCACACAGATGCTTCTCCTTGTAACCCTCTACCCCCAAATATTTATTTTCTTTCTTTCATCCATATTTCAACATTAAAAGCTTCATGCCTTGCAATTGAAGGAAATAGATCTCATAATATTTCAAGTCTCATTTGAGAACAAAATGCCTCTCTAGCACAGCAGCCCAACAGGGACAGAGATATTCTGTTTCTTTCAACCCTTTCCAATGAGCAATCTCATGCTACAGCATGCAACCCCACTGCAAAGCAAAGTCGGGACAGACAGCATCCTGTTTTTACTAGCCAGTTCTTTACTGTTTTGTAGGAGGCTAAATTTCTTCCAATAAATGTTCATTTTATAAGAGATTGTGTTTAGAAAAAATGGTTTTTATGTCACATTTTTCCAAGAAAATGAAAACATGAAAATCTATTTTGTCAGTTCACTCTTTTGCATCATATTTTTTTCAGAAAAGCAGTAGAGAAACAGACAAACAAGGTGTAGAGAAGAAATGGGTGTGGAAAAAACCTCAGCTTTGAAAAATCTCAACTGAAAAAGTTGCATAAGCAACCATTTCCCAGACTTGTGGAATTAAAAAGTTGAATATTTCCAATCATTTCCCCCTATTTTTTTTTTTACTAGATCTAAGAATTTTTCTCTAGTCCTTAGGCAATAAATGAGTTAATTTTCATTTGTGTTTTATTTCTAATGAGATATATCCCTCAGCCTTTCTAAATGCAAATTATATTTGTTATATAAGAAAAACTCATTCTGCAGTCAAAATAGCCTGAAAGACAGGCCAGGTATTATTATAAAATTACTTCATTTTACTGGAAATAGTTACGCCTGGAAAGTCAAGAATAGAATTTGTCAAGAAAATCAGTCTATTCCTAGGTCTGTGACAAAGATATAAATTTCCCTTTTTAAAAAACCTTTTCAACTAAAAGGCGTGTGATGTCAGTAAGAGACTTAGAAGAAAAACATGCTAAATTCAAACCAAATTGGCATTTGCAGAGCATTTGAGTGCCCTGCAGAGTGGAGAAGGATGCTGAGTTCCCCCAGTAAGCTGATGGCCTGGAAGGAGATAACCCAGCCCGTGAGATGTGCTGTCTGAATGAACAAGTTGTCCAGGGCAGTGGGGGGAATTAGGCTATGGTCAGCACTGTGGTAACTCCTCCACCCTTGGGACTGGAGCTGGCACCTGCAGAGCATTGTCCTGCAGAGTGTGGATGCATCCTTAGCTTGCAGCTGTGTTGAAAATGCTGCACAATGCTTTTCTGTGTGTGTCAACCTACCTCTAGAGCTGCTGACCTTTGAAACACATGTGTTCAGTCATCTAACTTGAATTCCTGAACCCTGATGTGATGCCACAACTCTAGTTAGTCCTAGTTCACTTCAAATTATATGAACATTCCTGAGTTTTAGCATTCTTTTCAGCAAATGCATCACTTGAAAAGTGGATGTTAAACCAGTAAGACACAAACCAAACCTCCAGATTTCATATCTCAATGGAAATGTTTTGACTAACTCTGTGTTCCTCCTGGCACATATGCATGTCTCAGCAATATTCAGACCTTTTCTTGAGTTTTATGTTTTGACTAAGGAAAATATAACAGCATTTAGTTTGTAAGTCTGAGAATATATCTGACACAGCAGCTCTACCCAACACAAGCCCTCCTCAGTCTCCTTCTCCTTCCTTAACAAAACCATCACCAGGACCAAACAAGCCGTGTAAATTTACATAAAGGTATATTGAGAGTACCATCTACCAATTACTGTGTCTGCAGCTTCCACAAGTGAGTCAGTATCTAGCAAAGCTCTGCAACAACAAAAACGTGAAAGTTGTTGTGATGTGTGAGAATGGAAGGTTCCACATTGACCAGGCCCTGCAGGTGTCCCTAGACAGGAGGACATTGTCCACTTCTGTATTTAGCCTGCCACTGGGTGTCAGATCTGTGATGTCCCCTTGGGTTATTTGCAGAATGTCATAGTGATGCACTAAGGATGCACAAGCAATTTCTCTTCAGCAGCCAGTCTCCTTCTTATCCAGAAGGACTGTATGGAGGTTTTGGGACAACTGTTGAATGCCCCTGAAGTTACTTTTCACTTTTCTTTCAGTGAATCTGTATACCCAGTCTAGCATACCAATTCAGTTTTCTAGGCTATATAAAGTTTCTTCCAAGGAAAGAATGATCCCAGGGTGCTTTTCTTATTAATTTTTTTTCTACTTGCTAAATTGTAGCAGCTCCTTATATCCCCCATGGTTAACATAATTTTGTGGGATCATTCTTTCCTCCCTTGACACTTAGAAATTCAACTATCACTTTTGTCCTTCTGTTTTCCTCAAGGCGCCAAGACCTTATTCATATGTTCAGCTTGGTTCCATATTCCAAAAGCTAAAAAGCCTGTAACAAAAACAGTGTTTCTTGGGAAGAAGAAAAGTCAACAAAAGAGTGACAGCTCTCTAGGACAGTATGTGAAAAAAGGTCTTATATAATGTCAAGAAGAGAAAATCCTCTGATTTTTCTTTTCTCCTTCGTTGTCTGTGCATTTTCTATAAAACTAAAGTGCTTTGTGTCTCCTCCCACTAAGCATGGCATAAAATAGAGTACAGGTCTGAGACAAGGAGTTATTTAAAACCTCTGAGCCTGAAAGTTCAATTCATTCTTGTCTGTTTTGAAAACCATATTTTGCATGAAAGATGGAAAAATAAAGACAGGAATCAAGAGGAATATCTGCTACCATCCTCTGAGCTTTCCTTGTCAGATGAAGAAGCATGAGCCAAGGAGTGTATGAACAAATTCAGAAAGATAAACTATTCTTCACTCTTTTACCACAGACTATCCTCTGGCTTTAGCATATGGCCAGGATATCACACAGAACAACAATTTCTTAATATAGATTAGGAACAGTCCTGAGCCAACTGCAGTTTCAAACCCATCTGCCTATGCAAAAATAGTTTCTCACTGGGATCTTCCATCTAATGCTGAATTATTCCTGCCCACAAACCCCTTCTTCCCAAATAACTTATGAAACAATGCACTTTAAAAAAAATTAAAATAAACAGAAGGCTCCTGCTACCCAGTGTCCCTACAGCATCCTGTCATTAGGCATGAGGCTCACAGTCCTCCAAGGTCCTGTCAAGATAATTCATAATGCTTATTGTCATTGTGTTGGTTCTGCATTCTGTGCATACCCATATGCAAGCTTTCTTTTGTAATCAGATTTATCAGAGTAGACTACTGTCTATGCAGAGTCCTTCCACAGTCTGTACATTCAGCATCTTTGCAAAGATCTGTGGCACTCCCCTGACCTGCATCCACTGAGCCATTTCCTAATTTT
>PYHW01010271.1:5021255-5046217 GCA_013186435.1 Turdus rufiventris
TGACTGCTTTCTCTTTTGCATTTTGAATTCAATACTGCAGATCAGGCACTGCACTGCAGCATGCTTCCCAAAACTCATAGGAGTCCAGCTCTCATCTCTCTTGTTTTTGCTGCCTATTGCTTTAACTCCATGCAAGCCTAAGGGATTATACCAATAAAAACTTCAGATGACACATTAGAGAATCAGGTCTATATTAATTTGATTTTAACAAAGCCAAATCTTTTCCTAACTCAGTTGAAACCATTCAAAATTATTCCCTTCAGTTTGGAGTCTGCTGTTGAAGTACCTCATATATAGCTCAGCCACTTCTGTGCTCTTGCTGCATTTTAGTGAGCTGCCTATCACTCCCAGAATGGAGAAAACCTTTTGGCCAGGCAGAAATGAAGCTGTATAATCTGCAGTGGCCGTATGAAGTTTCTTACTCATAGGTAGCTACAAGGAAATTGAGATCAAAATCAAATATTACATGAGCAGCCTATGTAAATCATAGCTAGCTATCACCCATTAAATCAAGAGTATCTGTTAGGACTCCTTGGACTTTAAAAAAAAAAGTTAGAAATTAATCAGAGGCTCAAAGTGCTTTTTGGTAATTAAATCATTGTCTCGATACACATTACAGATCCATCAAAGAAGGATGAGATTTATGTTTTCCATTAGCTGTTGAAATGGTCCATTAGCTGTTCTTAGTCCCCAACAGGAAAACCTGTGAGTAAATAAAGGTAAATTGCTGTTGGCTGTAGCTCACTTTACTCTTCCCTGAGTAAAAAAATTGGCTGATGGGTAAGCCTAGAGACTGGTGCTGAGTGGAGCTCTGATCAGCTGGTGGCTGGTAGCAAGTGGTCAGCAGGACCAGGGCAGGGATTGTGCCCCTGTACTCAGCACTGAAGAGGCCACACCTTGAATCCAGTGCTCAGCTCTGAGCACCTCGCTACAAGGAAGACACTGAGGTGCTGGAGCAAGTCCAGAGAAGGGAGGCAGAGTGGGGAAGGGTATGGAGCACAAGTCCCATCAAGAGTGGCTGAGAGAGCTGGGGCTGGGTAATCTGGAGAAAAGGAGGCTGGGCAGTGATCTCACCACTCTCTACAACCATCCTAAAAGGAGGCTGTAGCCAGCTGAGAGCTGGTCTCTTCACTCAGGCAGTCAGTGACAGGACAAGAAGCACTGTCCTCAAGTTGCACCAGGGGAGGTTTATATTAGATATTTGGAAAAATTGCTTCCTCTGAAAGCTTGCCATGCACTGAAACAGGCTGTCCCAGGAAGGCTGACTCACCAGCCCTGGAGGTATTTAAAAGACATACCGATGTTACACTAAGGGACGTGGTTTAGTGGTGGAGTTGGCAGTGACTAAAACAATTATTAAATTTTCTTCATGCTGGGGACATTTCCTGGGACATATGACAAGGCATCATGCAAGTCGCAAGACAGTGAATGTTGTAGAAGGGTTTTCATCTACTCTGAGAGAGTTCTTTTTCATTCAGACCTAATGTATTCATCTCAGCTTCTGTTACTTGGCCCAAGTAATTAGCAGACATTTTAAAATAGATGACAACTGAAGAGACTTTCCACTTACTCCTACCCTTCTCCATAAGTTCTGAAATGCAGAGGATTCCTGGTGACAACCCAGATCTAAAACACGCTCCAATAAAAGGCATCAAACAAAAATGTTCAGAGTTTCCCAATTTCCCCTCAACAGATCAACGCATAACAATTTTAGCCTCGCTTCCCCGAGAAAATGAGAATAAACAATCACATGCCCTTTGTGCAACATGCCAGACCACCCTTTCACCTGGTAACTGGTGACTGCAGTTACCTATATTAAAAAGAAAATACATAGGCGAAAAAAGCCAAGGAGATATTTTATTCCTACAAGTGTGAGAAAATAGGAAGTCCTTAATTTGGTGATGCTGATGGTAAGTGCAGCAGTAATGAGATGTACATTATTTATTTTTTTTTACCGTGAGAATTAAGAGTGGAATATTTGCCATTGGAATATTCCACATAAAAAGAGCTGAAAATGTACTTAGACATGCACATGCTTGGCAAAGAGCAGATTTAACACAAGAGCAAAAGTTCTGATGGACACAGCCAGGATGGGATCTGAATCCCTGGCATACAGGTATTGCTGATGGACTCAGTTGGAAGCACCTTTCAGGAAGCTTCAATCCCATGACTTTTGAGTCTCCTGGGCTAAATTTAGTGAGTCTTAAAAGAGAGCTTAGGAAAGCTATTTACTTAGGAAAAAACAGGGTAAAGAAGAGAGGCAATAGATCTTGCCTTAAAACTTGCTGATACGGACTCTGCTACATTTCACAGAGCTACAGGACAGTAGAGGTTAGAAGGGAACTCTGGAGATCATCTGGTGTGATCCCCCTGGTCAGACAGGCCCACTTAGAGCTGACTGCCCAGGACCATGTCCAGGCAGGTTATGAACCTCAGCAAGGATGGACACTCTACAACTTCTCTGGGCAGCCTGTGTGACCTAGAGGAGTTATTTCTTAGGTTATACATTGATTCTGAAAAGCACATCAAATTTTTCTCTCCAAGGATAATATAAGGAGGTTTGTGGTTTATTTATCGATAGTTCAAAAATATATAGAACTGTACTCTAAAAAGGTAGTTTTTACCCAATGGTGGCAATATACAACCATTTTGACCAACCTTTCAGTGTTTTCCATCATATTGACTCAATTATGCACTTTTTGCCACTTTATCTAGTCGACCAGTAATTTTTTAGATACTCATCTTTCTCCTTAGTGATTAAATACAGCCATTAATGAAAGATTTGCCAGAATAAAAAGTGAACAATTACTGTTCTGGACAAAAGCTAACAAGAACATTTCTTAAACAGCTAGAATAAAGTACATGGGAACAGTAAATGTCAGTCTTCTGCAAAGTAAAGATAATTACATACAGCAAGATATGCACACTTGCCCATTTTTAATGGAAGGTCTGAAAGAGTGATACAAAGCTTATGCTTTTCATCTAGGTTCTTACACCCTTCATTTTCCTTCTTCTGGTGCATCTTCTCATGGCGAGCCAGCTCACCCTCTGCCTCACCAGCTGCAGTGCTGGCGCTAAGCAGGGAGAGCCCTACACTCCAGCATCCACCCAGCCTGATTCCACCTCTGTTTCATCTTTCTCTTCCTCTTTGTGTGTCCAAGCATTCATAATACCTCTTACTCCTGGGGCTATCTACATGTTCTGGTTGCTTAGAAACCATTCCTGAATGGCTACAGAGGATTTTAAAAAATTGTTTTCGATAATTCTCCCACCTCTTTTCTCAGAGTGGGGTAGTGTTTTAAGTACGGTAAGCAATTATTTTTAACTTTCATTTTCATTATCTTTAATGTGGTTCTTAGGTTGTCCTCTGATCTTACAAACCCCATACTTATTTTTTTTTCTTTCCTTTTCTTTCATCTTTATGGTCCAACGTAACTTTTAGTACCACATTTCTGTAGCATCCTTCCAATGCAGAGCAACTGAAAAAGTCATTACAGCCAGAGTCCTGGGAACACGATTCATCTGAAGGTACAATGCAAAATCACAAAAGCCTAGTCCTAAAAGTGTCATAAGAGCATAAAAAAGAGCTGCTCCCTTTATCCATGCTAACTTGATGATGCCATCAAATGTGGAGAACTGCAGGGCCCTCCCAGGTACTTCTGAGGCTGAGAAAAAAGAAGTGTGATGAAATCTTACCAGATCAACACCTTTATAAAGATCAAAGGCTAACATAGGTAGCAGATCCATTGTGAGAACCCAAATAAGAGCAGAAAAAAGGCAAAGAGGCTCTTTGTCTTCACAATGACTTAAATTGCTAGAGCACAAATCACCAGTAGCCCTTCAGCTACACATTGCTGTTTTATGGACACCATAAAAAATGCATATTTTATGCTATTTATTGATTTTCAATATTCTGATACACAAGAACCAGTGTTACATGTCCAGCATGGGGTCTTGTAATACACTTTATTAAATCTGTGGACAGATAATATTTTCAAAAAGACAACATATTTGTTTCACCTTTGGAACTCTTGGGACTCTGTGGGAATCTATGCCCACATTTCCTGTAATTCCCTGGGTCAAATATAAAATTTATTACATTCTTTTGCACTAGTAATGTGTGTCTGAGTCTTTTGGATATTCTAGCTAACTGTCTAAAAAATTCTGTGAAGAAGAAGCAGTAATTTAATGTGAATAACTGCCTAATTTGGTTGTCCTACATAACCTGGATCACAAATAAACTCTTTGGTAGCTGAGCAAATAACTGCCCAGTTAAAATGGCTATGGAAAATTTCTGGTTAAGGCCAAAAATAGTGATTATTCATTTGTCAGTTGTGCACCTTCCTCATCATCCTAGCCTGCAGTCTGATCTTTCCCAGCATCCTGGCACAAGTCATTGCCTGATGCTCTATAGGTACAAGTGCTGAAGGATCTGCAGATGGACAGACTTGTGTGAAGGTTCATGACAGCACCTGGCTGTGCCAGTGCAAGTCAGGGCTGGAACTCCCCCTCTATAGTAAACACCAAGCTACACAATTGGTTTGTTATTTTTCTCATCTGTGTTTTATGTCAAAACCAAAAGTACTGTGTCAGCTGAAGCTTCAAGAGCTCAGAAGTCAAATTTAGATAATTTTTAAAAAATCGTTTGAAAATGAAGTTATTATTGCTAAAACCAGAAGTGTGTTTGACGCCCCTCAGTATGATCACAGGGACTATATCCCTGCCTGGAGGTAGCTATGTCTTCAAGTGAAGGCACAGCATGATGAACCCTCACAAAGGGTCTCCCAACCTTCACTTATGCTATGGTTTACATCCTGCAAGAACTCCCATAAGCAACAAGAGAGAGAGTGAGACTCTTCCGTCCTTCCCCTGAGAAGTCACATATGTCTTGCACTGCAGAAGAGCAGGGAACAGACTAGCCCATGGTACAGGGGAATGTCCTTCTCCCTGCCATCTGAACACCAAAAATCTCAGAAGCTCTTATTTCTACCACTCTTCAAGTGATTTTATTGATGCATCATACTCCTATCTTAAAAGCAATGCTTATAAGCAGCATACATTCAGGCTTTTAAATTTGTACATAAGCACCAATTTAAGCATGGCAAACTCTTCAATAGATCTGAGAAAATTCAATGGTCACCTTGATGTTTTGGCTTAGTTCTGTGTTCCTATTACTTCTCTTACTTTTTCTGCATTTTAAAGAGCACCTGAGTGTTTACATCTGTGTCCTATATGCTGGGGAAGGAGGGAGAGAGAGGAAAGACAATTTATTTTGTTGCCTTTATTCCCATGAGAACAGCTGATCACGAGGGAGTAGAACAACAAGTTCTGCTGGGCACACAGAATCTGTTTATGAGACATCTCTCCATGCTCTTGAGGTTTCATTAGCTTTAAGTGGATTTTTTCCACTCCTCCAGATCATTGTTATTTCAAAACCAAATTTATTCAAACTAGGGAAAGACACATCTCCTCAAGTATGTCAACTTCAAACTCGAGCACAAAATGTACTATGTATATTTTTTCAATTATTAGAATATGCATCAGTTACAACAATGGTTTTATGGCAAACTCTCTTTTCCTGCTGTAGGGAATGCTAATAATTAGTGTGATTTCTGTCATCCTTCTAAGACACCTCTGAAACAGCAGTTATTATGAAGAAATATTTTTTTCTATATGGGCTGTCTTGCAAAAATAACCAGTTTCATGTTTGTTATATGATCGTCTAAAAAGAGAGTAACACAATAGCTACACCCAATGGCAACTTCACCAACAGCTAGTTTTCAAAGAAAACTAGGATTTTCTTACCAGGGACTCAACAAACAAATATAAATACTCAAGCCAGCTTTAGCAGTTGTTTTTTCATGAAGATAAATGCAATTTTAAATGGTGATACATTGAGTAATCTTTGATAATTCAATTTTTTCCTGCAATTTATATTTTCATGCACAACAGTGTTGTACTTTTGCCTGGTTTATTATTTTTGCTCAGACTAACATAAAGAAATTTAGCTACTTATTCTTCTTCTTACCAGATTCTCAGGTTTTGGTGTACCTATTCCATTGCTGCAACAAAAATAGCTTTCAAATTATTAACCACAGGAATTAATGTTATGTTACACTCTGGATTTGCATAGAAAACTGGTAGGGATGCTCTAACATGCATAAAACATGTCTCCAGTTCTGTTGAACAACATTAGCCTCTGAGACTATAGAATCCAATTAGAAAAAAAAAATAAAAAAATAAAAAATAAAAAAAAAAAAAGGGAGCCCAGTTCTTGGCTTCTGAATTTTATTAGGACAATGATTTTTCCTACTGCAATCTTAGAACATTTTCATGGAAGTTTAAAATTTCTATTTTGCTTAAAGGATAATGAAAAACCATATTAAATAGTTGCTTGGTAGGTACAGAATTATACATTGAGTAGAAAGAAGTACATTTGGGACCTCTGCTGCTAATTGAACCAGATCAAGGAAAAATAAAATGAAGAAAATCATTGTTTGACATTTAAGAGCCAACAGTGCATGGGACACAATTTTGGCATCATGAAAGGAATGCCAAAGAAAGACCTGAGAAATAGAAAGAAATAAAACAATGGACCTGCAACCAATGCTTCTGTTGAAAAGCAGAGACTTCCATACTATGAATTTTTAAATTTTATTTTTGTATCACAGTTACTTTAAGTTTGATGGATTAACTTTTGCCTTAAAAAAAGTGGCAAAATATTGAATTTGAGTTGCATTTCACTACTAGGAATTTTGGGGTATTTCCTATAAAATTTAATAAATGAAAGGTTAGAATTTGCATATGTCCTTATAGTTTCTGAAGTTGTATAGTTCATAGATGCATTTTCCAGTCACATTCTGCACTGGTGTGAAAGAAAAGGGATTCGTGAGCTGCATCATGCTCTCAGAGCCATGAAATTCAATGGATAACTGATTCCTGTGCCCTGCTCCCCGGAGCAGTTCCATTGCATGCCACAAAAACAAGTGATGTTCCTTCTAGACACATAAGAGTTGATCCACCCCTGCAGCAAAGATCCCAAGATACAATAAAATATAAGGGCAGAAAAGGTGCAAGGGGATCTTAGGTATGGGATTAGCCAATTTGCTTCCGCCACTCCATTACTCTGGGAAGAACCCAGTCAGATGCCAAGAAAACCAAAATGACACAGAATGATTGAGCACAAATCACCACTCAAATACACCAACATACTATCTCAGGTTCACTTACATAGGCTTAGAAAGGCAGCAACGCCTCTGCTAAAATCATGTGGATATTGTCCTTTGAAAATACCTTCATCATCGTTTAAAAAAATAAAAAAAGCCCTCATTATTGCCTATGGAAATAAAACACCCTCACTGATTCAAGGCATCTTTCCACATTCGGCCTACATATTTGCTCAAGCTTGGAACTGCTCTTTGGTTTCATAGCTGGAAGTTCAACTGAAAATTCACCATGTGGAAAACTTAAGTCCAAAGTTACTTGCTTATTAGTAAAAATGCTTTTAGTGAGAATCTTGTAGATTGTACTATTTAACCATATGTAAGAGCCTCCCACACCACATTCCTCAATCAAAGTTCTGCTAAAACTAGTTATGCTGATTGCAATTTGCTTAAAGGACGGTTAAAGGTTGCTGGAAGGATGCCAGCGTGTTTATTGCTGAAATACATGCATTAAAGACCAACAACAGCCAAAAATACAACGAGAAGACTTCAAATATAAAAAGGTGTAATCATGTTTTTGCATAAAAATGATAGCATAAACAGGGTTTTAATTTCCCTGCATGCAGTAAACCACTTGTTACACAGAAAGATCCTTGAAAAAGCAGTTTTTCCTCAAGATTTATCACCAGTGTTAGCAGACACCTTGCAAGGCTGGCTCCTCCTCACACAGCAATGTCCTCATAAGCAAAAGCAGCGACTTGGTTCTGCTGAACACGTGTGCTCCCCATGTCGGGAACAGCTCTTCTTCAGTGTTTGTTATTTATCAAGAAAAATGGGAGGAGTCTCTGGTGAGGCTGAAGACACCTCAAAGCCTCTCTTTTAAATGCAGAGCACCCCGGGATTGCCTTGTCACTGAGCTGGCCAGCACAGCTTCACTTCAGGCTCTTTCAGATCCTCAATACGGAATTCATGCAGAGAAAAAAAAAATAAATAGAAATTAAAAGGATCCTTTTGAAGGAGAGGTGGAAGGGTTTTAGATTAAGCTCATCCATCCAATACTTACTTTCCCTATAAAGATGGTGATGCCTTAGCAGCAAAATAACTTCAGCATTCAGAAGAACAGAAAGGACTCTGAGCTCGCTCTGTAAAACTTTCACAGCAAAGACACCATTGTGGTAAGCCCAGTGTCATAGTTCTTTTCCTGCTGAAATGAATTAACTCACAGAAGCACTGTGTTTAGGGAATTAGGTCTGACAAATCAAAATGCCCCATTCTTGCACTTACTGAAGACAAGAGAAGAATTACCACTGACTCTGAGACAAGAATTCTTTGGTTCACCAAGCTTAAATATCAGTTTATATATGCAGCTTAGCATACTGACTATGACCAACCTATTTCCTGACTCAACAAAGCAGCAACATGAGCAAATGGCAGTCCATGGGAATGCCTTGGTTTTGTCTCTTTTTCCACCTTTACTTCCTTGCACACATCCAGGTTCATTCTGGTAACCAAAGGCCCCTTGTTTCAACTTCTTGGCAACGCTTCTTGTTTATGGTGTACATGTCTTCAGAAATGAGACCACACCCTGAGACCAAACTTTCTCTTCAGCTGCAGCAATCCCTGGGCATGAAGGGTGTTTTACAAGCACATGAAGTGACAGCTCTAGAACCTAAATATCTGACCTTTTATAGCTGGCTTCACACAGTAAGGGGCACGACAGGTAATGGCAGGGTTGAAAAGGGTATAAGAGGACAGAATTATAAGCAGGGAAGACACTGAGATGGGCTTGATATTGTGTGTCTACTGTGGGAAGGAAGTTTTTTGGGAGACCTCGCAGGCACACGTGTATGGGATTTTTTTTTCCCCAGCATATAACATAGGCTGATTTCTTAGTACTCCTCAATCAAGAGTAAATTAATATTTCCTTGGTAAGAACTGTGGAGGGCTCACATTTAGCCACTTAATTAATTAACTTAAAAGGCTAATAATTCACAGATATCACCACTTCCTTCAGGCTACTTTTTAGCATGAAACTAATATAACTGGTACTATCAAATAAGCAAAAAAATTTCTCGGAACTGTTTTATTTTTAAGGTGGTGGTAGGGGAATAGACAAAGATCCGAGTTAGCCCCACACATCCCTGCTGGCTGTTTGGTCAGCCTCATTTCGCTATTTGAGTTCGTGCCTGGCTGCTGCAGGATGTAACACCTCACTTTGTCTGGAAAGTGAGCAAGCATTCAGAACATATTACTCACAGGCTGCTGGCAAAGTCACCTTCATGCCACATAACTTGCAGGTAGGAAACACTGCACAGGGACTGCAGCTTAAGAGGGAAATTCCCAAAACCATTTCCCTCAACTCCTGCACTATCTTGCAGATAACTACAGGATGAGATTCTACTTGAGTGTAAGAGCTCATGAACTGTGCGTCCTGTTAGTTGTCAGGATAATAATGACCATTCCAGACATATGATTCAATTTTATGCCTATCACAGAATGTGACAAATGGCCAACTTTCCTATTCCGAGGCTACTTTCTCCCTGTGCTCCTCCTATAACCAAGGGAGAAGGATGCTCCTATACATGGCTATGAGTTCAGACACCTTCTGTACCTGATTCATGTAATCTCCTCTGAGTATAATGAGAGCCCAGTGAGATTAGCCCCACAAAATTAATAGCTTTTGCAGACTTCTTTAACATGCTTTGTTGTCTATTACTGAGCTCAACAACTCACTGGAGTGAACATTGATTTCAGAAAGGCATCTATTCTTGCATTGAAGGCACTACAGATAAGATTATCTGATATCTTTGTCTTAGCCAGTAACCCTCACTTTGTTTTCTAGTCCTTCTAGAAAAATAGGGCATGCAAAAATACTTTGGAGAAATGGTGTGTCTTGAAAATAAAGGATCACTTTCAGAAGCTCAGATGAGATGAGCCCACCTCAAACAATGCTGAATACACCACTTCTTCACTGCTTTCACTATCCCTAAAATTTAATTTTCTTTTTCACCAGGTTGGAGTTTTTTCCTGATAGCCAGAGAATCACAAGCAAGTAAAATATAATCTTTCAATAAAAGAGAGAGACAGAGAGGCTTCTAGCTCATGTATCTGTACAGACATGCTCATAAACATAAAAAATATGTCCTACAGTGTCATAAATGCAAAAGTTTAAAATGTCAATACATTTTAAAAATAAATCTCATTATTTGCAGAACTTTCTAATCTTTGAGCAGTTAAGGCTGACAACACTGTAAATTCTGGCCAAAAACATAAGGCAAATTTTAAAACTTAATGCAGAATGACAAAAAATATAAATAAAGGTGGCCTTAAATTTCTGTCAAAAATATTTCATAAACAAGATAAGCCGTTCAGAAGAAAAGTGCCACATTTGAAATACCTGCTTACACCACAAAACAATCTTTCAGATCCACAAGGCAGATTAGGAACAAGTAGTAGTGCATTTCCACTATCTGCTCCAATGGAATGAAAAGAGAAATATAAGACTTTGTCAACAGATCCAGAAGAAACTCCAAACCTACAGTCTGCACAGCAGGTGTAAGACAAGAATTTAAGTTTGGGCTAAGTCTTCAACAAAGTCACCAAGGCATTATCATGACCAAAGGCTTCTTGCAGGCAAGTTCTCTTTGTAGCAAATCATTCCTGTTGACAGCTCATTTCCAGAATCATTCCACCTGGAGCTCTAGGCTCTTCTTCTCTCAACCCAAATATCATCCCTAGCCCCAACCCTAACTGAACCAAGATTGCCCTCTTTTAAACCTGCATCTCCTATATTATCTCTACTGTGCCATCTTTGTGCAGACCAGGTGTGCAGATTTCATGAAGGAACTGGGAAAGCAAACTGCGGTTGTCCAGGCTTAGCTCCTTATTTCAATTTCCCCATGATAGTTACTTGTCATTCACCTGGTATTGGCTTCTTCCTTGTACTTATATTATATTCAGCAGATCTTATGTGTGTCTCTTTCAGTAGCCTTGTATGATCTAACCCTCCAAGTTTCAATTTCCAGGTGCGTCAGACCAGAAGGTCCCTGATGTACATCCAGGTGCTCAGAGAATTAGGTTTTAAGACAACAGGACAAGCTTAAAAGTTCATTTACATAAACATAAATAGCTCATCCTGAGAAGGTAGGCACAGGGAAAGCCACATTTTGAAAGTCATTAGTTAGATTCACAAGAAGTCTTTCTTTAGAAGAATTCAAGAATTTTTTTTTCTCCTTTATTTAGCATTGATTTGTTAATCATTACCATGCACCTAGTCTGCATTTTCAGGACTTTTCCTTTCAATAAGGTAATTAAAAGGTATTTAGAAATTAAGAAAGTTATTCTTAGACACAGATCTTAGACTCTAGAAGAGTGAACTTTGACATGGTCATCACATACACAGAATAAAAATGTTTTTTCTCCCATTAAGTGATTTCCTCTACCACTTGAATGAAGGATAAAACATAAAAGAAAGTAAGGAAGACATTACCCTCTCAGATGATCATTTATTTCAGCTGGCAATACCAAATCATGACCATGAATCCCTGCAGAATTATATTTTAAATTGGGGTACTGGGTCTATTTGAGATGAGGTTAATTTTCTTCCTAGCAGCCCGTATGGTGCTGTATTTTGATTCTGCAATTTAAGCAGTGTCAAAAACACACCCATGTTTTAGCTATTTCTGAGCAGTGCTTGCTCAAGGCTGCCTCTGTTTCCCACTTTGCTCCCCCACTGAGTAGGCTGGACAGCTGCCCCAGATTGACCGCTGTGATATTGCATGTCACGCTCAGAAATAAAAACTGAGGGGTGGATGCTTTAGGGAAGCTAGTCATGCTTGGAAACTGGCTGGGAATTAATCTACCTGTGGGAGGCAGTGAGTGACTGCCTTTATATTACTAGTTTGTTTTTTATTTCTCCTTACTCTAAGTTTTTTATCTCTCTCTATGTCATCTCCTGAGTTTGCTCACTTGTCTTTATATTCTCTCCCCTATCCCACTAAGCTGCTAGCCAAGGTCAAAACACTGACATTGGGATGAATTTGAGTCAGGGGAAAACAGTTCCTTCAAAATCTACCTACAATGATGCTTTTTGCCTTCAAAAGAGGTCAGAAATTGTCCAAAAGTAAAAAAGTTCTGGTCTGCATGTGTTCACATGCACTTGTTAAATGCAGGAACATGACCTAAACTACTGTAGGAAACAGTCTTACACCACATGGACTTGTGCATAACATGAATCAAAAGACATGAGCAAGTAATATGTACTGTGTATTCATCACAGGCTATTATGGGCACAGAAAGTTGAAGAAAAACTTCTAAAATATTCCAGTTGTATCACATGGACCACTGTCTACGGTAAATATGTTCCTATTCTGTAGTAGGGAACTCTGATATGACCACATCCTTGGAAAAAACAGGTTAAGTATTGCTGGAACCCACAAGCCTGGGAGTTTTGAGCTTTCTGTGCTTTCTGGCACTGATCCTCCAGGAGAACACTGTTTTTGACTTGAAGCCTTGGAGAAAGCTTCCAAATTTGAATTATGAAGTCACAGGTTGGAATAGAAGTAATTTCACATGGTGAAGGGTTTGGAATTTGCCCTACCTGGTAAAGCAGCTTTCAGGAGGGGCAAACAGAGCCAGGCACTGCAGGGAGGCAGCAGAGGCAGGTCCTGCATGGGGAGACAGAAATGGGGGCCACAAGACCTGCAAGGACTATGGGAAGAAGGTTCATGCTAATGGCTGACATGGAATACCATCAGGGTCCACACTCCGCCAGGGCCAGGCAGTGACCCACACCTGGACAGGTGAGGAACCCATCAGCACCTATGGCCAGGGACAGCACTGAGCCATCCAAGTCCCCCTGTGCCAGAGTGGGACCCTGGGATCCCTAGGGACATACCCTGGAGTCCCCATGCCATATTCTGTCCCCCAGCAGGCAGCACTGGCTGAGAAGCACCAGCCCCATGGTGCAAGCTGCCTCTGCTTGTGCAAGGATGTTTTATTCATAGAGTAAGGAGAAGAAATTAAACTTAAGGGCCATGTAGAAGCGTTGGTTTTCCTGTGGTGCTGTAACAGGGATTTTCAGCCCAGCTCTGTAAGACCTTGTGTGAAGAAGGGCCCTGAACTCAGCTTGACAGCAAGGAAGGATGGGCTCATGTTGTCATCACCATCATTGTACACAAAGAAGGCTTTGCTCCTTTTTCCACGCATGAGCTGCAGGACAAAAACAGGTCTGAATTTACTGGCAGCTGGGTGCAGAGGCTCTTTAACCAGTGACCCTCAGCGCCTAAAGTGTTTCATTCACGTGGCACTTTGTCTGTGACCGCAGATGACCGCGCAGAGCTCGGTGCTTTTCCCTTCCCAGCAGTCGATGCCTCTCATCAGACAAGCGCAGCAACAGCAGCATCTAGTGGGAAGTGGGAAAGTGGGATGCTGCCTGCAGCAGAGCAAAAACCACCTCCCAGTTAAGCCAGGCACAAATGGTCAAGGTTAGAAAGTAGCAAACAGGAAAAAAATTCTGCAATATTTTTTATTTCAAAGTTTTATCATGTTTTCATGCATACATAATATATAGAATATATATAAAATAAACTAGTCTTAGCTCATTCTTTGCTCCACATGCCTAACACTCATTACTTCAAACACCAACTGATTTGATGACAATATGTTTATATCCTATTTAGCATGCTTAGATTTTACACATCAGCAGCATAACAGCAGAATTTCAAGGGAAATTATACGTGCAATTATGGTTTTGTTAAGTATTCAGGCAGTGAACAGTATAATGCCTAGAGCATCAGAGAAACATTAGATGTACAATAAGACATTCAGTTCTCCTGCAAGGACAGGATTCTACCTTGTCTTTCTTATGCAAGATTTAAAATAATTCAATTTTTATCTTTTTTTCTTTTCTGGCAAAAGTCCTGGGTTTCATATGCCAAACAACCATTGTTCAAGATAGATGATTTTTTAGTTAAAACAGGCGCATCTCCTCTTTGCTATTGTACTGAGTCTGACTGGGATGGAGTTAAGTTTTCTCACAGCAGCTCATATGGGGCTTTTTTTAGAACTGTTACCAAACTAGTGTTGATAACACAGGTGTATTTTAGCTATTGATGAACTGTACTTGCAGAGCATCAGTTTATTCTTTGTTTCTTGCTCTGACTCCACACTGAGTAACCTTGGAGTGGGCAAGGGGCTGGGAGACACAGCAGGTACCCAGCTGACCCACACTGACCAGAGGAATACCCCATATCATGAAACTTCATGCTCAGTGGTAAAATCTCTGGGTAGTCTTTCCAAGGCAACAAAGGAAAGATTGCTGAGGGAGCTGCTGGGCATCAGTCTGCTGATGGGAAGAGGTAAGTGATTGCCTTTGCCACCCTTGGAGATTTTTAGTTAAGTTTTTTTTTGTTTTTTTTCCCTCTTACCTCTTTCTTTCAGTTATTAAGCTGTCTTTACAATGACCCAGAATTTCTTTTTTGCCTTTCCTCATTCAGTTGTCTCTCTCACACTGCTGGGGACAGGGAATGAGCATGCAGTGAGTCTGTTGTGTGATTGCTGGTCAGTGTAACCCACCACAACCAAGCTTCCCATGCTTTATATCCTGTTCTAAATACACATACTACACTGTGTCCAGAACTATCAAGTATGATATTTTACATATTGCTGTGATACTGCTGAGAAGTTCTCAATTTTCAAAATTAAACTATATACTGAAGGAAGCACAGCATCATTTTTCATATGTTCCAGCTTAACTGGAACATTTCTGGTGTCTTGGCTTCTTCATTAACTTATCCCTGGACACTGCCTTGCCCTTGAATTGTCACTTACAACCAAAGTTTCTACCCCCAAAAACTATCACAACAAAACTCAGTCTGGACTTGTGCTCCTCCAAATCCATTCGTCATCCATGATGCTTTTTCCATGAAGAACATTTTCCATAGATGAGAAGAACCACAGAAAAAGGGAACCTTTCCCCTCTAATCAGTTTCTGGTTAGAGAAAAAATGTCTTCAGCAGCAAGGTTCCTCTGGTATATGTAGGTAATATATATACAGAAGTCCAGTGCTTAAATCCTAAGGAGAATATACGAGTATGTTTATTCCTCTAATACCAAATCATATTGCTAACCCTGTCCAGACATTGTGTAAATGCTGTTCTACACCCTGCACCAAGGTGTGTCACAAACAGCAGCAAAGAAGACTTAATTCATTTGCTAGGTTCTTTTTTTTATATTTTATTTTCCTCTATCAAATATCATTCATTCCTATGCTTTAGGACAAAATTACAGATTCAAAAGAGGCTCATCACAAGGAGTTAGAATTTTCTCTGTGCTACATCAATCCACAGGGAATGTGAAGAAACTGGGAAGTCACTACAGTGAACACTTTTCTTTTACAGGAAGCAAACAGAGTATAAAATAGTCTTTGTCAAGTACTGTGTTAAAGTTGGATAAAAAAGGGGTAAAACGTGAAGCAGAGACTGTGAACAGATAAGGAAGTATAATCTCTCCTTGGAAGATTTTTTTCATAGGTAATTTCTTATGGAGTATATGTTAATTTATTTTTCCCATCCTCAGACAAACAATCCATATGTGTTCAACAGTTGGTGTTTCTACTGACAACATATCAGCTTACCAAAGGGATGATTGCCCTAAATAAAAGCTAAATGGATGGCATATTTCATTTTCCCACTTATGCATGCAGGATGGCAGAAAAAAAAAAAGAATTATTTCCTTCCTAAAACAGCATCACAGAGCTTTCCAGTCCTCTTTACTTGAATCACTCCAAAACCAGCTGCCTCCAGGAGCTTGCTGTGCTCTGCTGCTGTTCGCTCTTTCCCTTCAGTCTGGACCAACATATTCATCAAACACAGTTGTGTTTCTACAGGCCCACTTCTATCATTCATTCTTCACCTGGTGAAGTGAACAGAAAAAAAGCCACACACTGAACAATGAAAAGCAGTCTCTACTGCTAATATGACTGCTATTGTGTCATATTTCAGCATCACAGAAGACAATGAAAGAGCCAAAGCATCAGAGCATGACTTTGCTTGGCTATGTAAGTACCGATGTCCCAGGGCAGTAAGGGGGTGCTATCACTGGGATAGAAATTTCCCATTTTCCCCAGCTGAAATTGATGGGACCTTACTAATTTTGCCCAAAGATGACTCTGTAGGCAGTGCTTTCAAAGCTCCTAGGGTTCAATGTAATGCTGAATGGGATTTTTCTAAGATGTATGCACTTGTGCGACAATACAGTGTTATGGCACATATCTGATATTCCTTCTGAGAACAGTTATTTTTAAAATAAAATACCACTAAAGATTTAAGTGCTAATCCTTCTGAGAAAAATGTGTTTTAAAGAGCTCACACCATTTTCTCATAAAAAAGGCACAAACATTGGTAGACGAGATAACCACTCTGTTAGATTTCATTAGCTTGTACAAAAATAAGCTAAAAAAGATGGCAGCTGAACCTGAAGCACAATGACACTGCAGGGTCTCTCCCCTCGGAGATGGCTGAACCTCATCAGAGGCATGTACAGAGCCCTCACAGGCAGACATGCAGACACAGAGCCCAGGAGAGTGAAGAGACAAAGGCTGATAAAGTGAACTGTGTCCACTCCAGCATAATGGTAACGCTCAAAGTGCCCCCTGGCATCAAAACACTGGGAATCACAACCTTGGTATTTATAACGTGAAAGGAGTCACTGCAGTCTAGCCTTCTTTGGCTTCCTTTTTCCACACTTAGAAAGATGGGAAATTGAAAACAGAGCCACTAAGCCAAGCACTAGGAAAGCAATGATGGAGCCCACAAGGGAGCCATATGACTCTTATGAATCCTGGCAGTGCTCAGCAGCACTGGGACAGCAGTACAAGAGGCTGCAGAGAGTCTCTCAGCCTAATAGCACTGATTGAAGGGCAGAAGGGAAAGTCTGGCACCAGAAAAATGTATCAAGAAGGCATGAGAAAAAACCACAGCTGCCATGTACGCTAGGGGATAAACCACTACTCACACAAATGAGATGGTAAAAAAAATATTGAGCTTCCTAAAGCTCTCATCACTCTCACATTCCTCTTCTTAACCCAAGCAAGACAGTAAAAAGCTCAATTTACTGCTTACAAGATTCTGACATATGTCCTGTTTTCCAGTGTTGCACCTATCACATATTATAGGAGTTATTCTTTCTTTTCACAGTTTGTAAAAGACAATTTAGAGGCTTGTTAAGGAAGATTGATTGTCAGTCACATCTCAGGTCACAGACCTGCCTGAAAGGGGAAAGGTATACTGCAGCAAGAACATCTCTGCCACATTTAGTCTACAGAGTTCTGGCCAGTCATGAATTTCAGCATTTCTATTCAGCATTCGTTTAATTGGAAAACATTTTTTTTTATATCCTTCTTATGTTGTGGAGCCCAAAACTACACACAGTGCCAAAATGGGATTGCACCTACCCTGAGTATAGTGGATCAACCACTTATTTTAGCAGCTCAGTTACACTGTGCTTAATACACCCCATGAGGCAGTTGTCCATTTTGGCCACCACAGCAAACTGGTGGTTCCTATTGAGCTTATCATCAATCAAAACCCTCAGATTCCTTCCTGCAGAGCTACACTCAAGCCCCACTACCCCAGTCTATAAGTGCACTACACCACACCAGGTGCAGAATCTGGAATTTGTCCTTCTAAAATTTCATATGGTTGGTGTTTGTGCAGTGGTCTAATCTATCAATGCTGTAAGTCCTCTCTACCCTCAGGGGATTCAATGCTTCCCCCTAAATTAACATCATAAGCTACCTAGTTTAGCCTCATTGGCAAATGACTTGGTAACATCCATCAGAGGGAAGACTCTTTTATCTTCAGTTAGAACATGGCCGAGATTACTTCTCAAAAACATGATAAGAATGTGAATTTTGAAATCACTATAGATTGTTAATGAGGAAAATTCAAACTGAAATTGAATAGAGGAATTTTATGCAAATGCACATACACACAGGAAAACAGCATCAGCAAACATTAAGGAAATTGAAACTGCTCCCTGTCTGCCTTAATGATATGCTGTCTTGGAGAGAGTCATTATACGACACTCTGTATTCACAGTCCCTTCCATCTGAAGGGACATAATATACAAATGTTATCAAACTTAGCCGTCTGAATGGCAAATTAGGAAAGGGAGGAAAATAGTTGAAAAATCTTGTTCTTTGCATGGTATAACAGAGGAGGGAAAAGGAAATTGAAGTCAGCCCTCTGTTTCTCAGACTTCAAAAATTAAAAGTGGGAAGAAATCTTCCACATTTAAGGCAGTCAGACAATAAGCCCTCATGTACAAACCACTATATTTTTAAATCTTCATGCAGAGACAAGGTCCACTCAACCAAGCCTCCAGAGGTCAGTGGGATCTCAATAAATGTTAGGCTCATCATGACAGCCAGATCTGCCTTAGAAGTTTAAAGGGAAAAAATTCCGAAAAACAACTATCATGCTTGTTCAAGTTCAAAATCAGTTTATGTTATGATGCTCTATTATTCATTTTATTCTCTGAGAAAAAGGTCTCTGAGTATTTCAGTCTTAGACATCTGTATAAGACTGAATTATATTTCTTACCTTGAGGACTAAAAATCCACTTACGTATTGCACAATGATTTGAGGATAGTCAAGGTCTTCTGTCAAATTCATCTTTCTGGACTGAGACACAGATTTCCTGCTTCTCTTAATTTAAATAAGCTTCTTTCTACCAGACAGAGAGTACAGCATCTAATCCCCATAATTTTATCCCTTCTGAGAAACACACTGGTTACAAAACATCTTAGCTGAGTTATTTGGCTTTGATGTGTTCTTCTATCAGGTTCAGCTGTTACTTCCATCATCAAGTATAAGGCTAAAGAAGCAGTGTGGATTAAAGCTTGTGTTGACAATTCATCAGTCAGCATCACACTGGTACCTCAGAAGCACTTGAAAGCTTGTAACAAGCAAAACAAGAATCAGTACAGAAGAATACCAAGAACCTGAACTCAGTGTGATGAACCACAGTTCATACACTAAAGCAGAATCTTACTTTAGGCTTGTTCAAAAGCATAGATTCTCCACTGAACTGGCTTTTGATGTGAGAAGGCTTCACAAAAAGAAACAGAAGATAGCCAGGGATAGATTGTAATGTGAAGAAAACCTCTATTGATCTGGCATGCAGCTCATCCAGCCAGGTGTGCAGAACTGCAGCTTGCAAAATATGATCTGTGCATTTTCCCCCACCTTTTCTCTATTTCAATAGGCTGGCTCCTCCCCTAGCCACCCTGATTCCTCCATTTCCTACCTTTGGCCCTTTCTCTAAATACTCCAAGTTTCCCACAAGTCCCAGAGTAATTACCACAAGCCCACTTTAACTTCCTATGTTGTTTTCACTCAGATGAGTCCTTTGATAATTTTTTTTCCTCCTTTCTTCTCAGCTAAAAATATTTGGCCGAACTTCTTCATGGCTTTGTGGGCATCCTCCAGTGGTCTTCCACTAAGGAAACGGGGAGTTCTAATATTTGTCACTGTGCTTCTCACTGCCTGTTTGCTAGGTTTTGTACCTAGATGTGGTTGTTTACTGCTTTTGTCTCTTGCCTTTGTTTGTGAGGCTGAAGAGTTCTTAATGATCTGTCTCAAAACTCAGGTAGCCTCATATTATGGATTTCTTAATATTCTTAACATTCAAAATGCCCTACTATATACAGCTCAGAAACAGCATCTGTTTCCCAGCTTCTAATACTATAGGGTCTCCTGTGTTATCAAAATATAACTCTAAACATACAAAAGTCAGAGCAAATTCCAAACTCTAGAAAAATATACAACTCATTCTGGACAATGTAGCCCAGAATCTGTGCTGCTTGCATTTACCAAGACACGATTTTTAATTTTTACATGTTTTTAATAAGCATTGAGAGGTGAACAGTTTTGTCAAGCTATGGCATCCTTAGCATTCCTATCACAGCCTGGAACTGCAGTCTTCCTTTTGTACTATAAATGCAGAAAGAAGAAATCAGCAAGGAGTAACACAGACACTGCTTCATTTATCACATAGAATGTTTATGGGTTGAAGACCATATTCCATTTCAAAAAAGCAGTAACTGTTTTAAAGGTATGAGATACAGCACAGAATAATGACATAAAATGTAACCTTCTTACAACATGAGTCTTAAGTCATTCTCAAATCTCATACTGAGATGTTGGAAAAAACAGCACGTTTTATGTGCTTTAAGTCAGCTCCTGACAGCCTGATCGCACTAATGTGTAACATGAAGAGCCATTTCCTATTTTAAGAGATCTGTTTCACCCTGTAACAATGGAATTGCTTTTATCATGCCTGGACATGAATACTGCACCCTGTGAGAAGCTGCACAGTGTGAGAACACCCAGTTCTGAACAGGGTGCTCTACTGGCAGCCTTGCAGAAGACAATGTGCTCAAGGACTCTCTGTCTTGGACAGGCCACGTCTGCTCTGCCAAGCCTCATGCATAGGGTCTGAGAAACTCATGCGCTGCTGAGGTAATCTGTAACCCTTTAAATATTTGGGAAAGGTAAGCTGCATGTGGACCAGGGATGCATTGATCCTGAGCAGTTTTGCACATCCAGGAGCGAGTGCACTCCATGGCAGCTGCCATGCTGTGTGCCCAGGGTGGTCTCAGGCTTGTGCTGTGCCACAAATACCCCTCAGCTGCAGGAGGGGCTCCAGCAGCTCCCACTCGATGCCAGAACAGCCTCTCTCTTGTAAGAAAGTAATAACCCAAACAACCCAAAATGAGGCGCTTCCTTCCACAGACAGTGTCTGTACAACATACAATCCAGTGCTGGACAGAGCATGGACATGGGAATCTGAAGCAACAACAAGATTTACTTGCTATCTACATCCCTCTTCTTTCTTATTAAAACGGTTGCTTTATCAAGCCATTTGTAGCAGGACTTCCTTACTGAGTTCCAGAAAGCCTCCCTGCCTTCAGTGCAGAGCACTCTCCATAACCCTCGGAGAGCCTCATTCAAAATGTTGCTTCATTCAAAATGTTGCCCGACAATGTTAGACTGCAATAAGACTTTTTTGAAGGGCTAAAGCATTAGAACTGGGAAGCCTGGAGAAATCTGGGGGGAAAACCACACTCTTACAGAAACACACAGAGTTCAGGACAACCTGTGGAGAGGTCCTGGTACCTCAAGGGTTCTCTAGAGCAGGTCAGTGGAAAAAGGGAGAGCTGAACTTTGAAGCCAGGAGGGAGTCTGGAGCGTGAGTCCTGCTGTCCCACAGTGGTTCTACAGGCACAGATCCCGTGGGACAATTTCCCACCCTTCTGCCCTCCATTTGAGGTCTCCTCTGGAAGATGTTTCTAGGCAGCATCCAGCCCCCAGCCCGTGCCTGATCCTGCTGCAATGGGGCTATTGGGCTGCTATCTTTCCAAGCAGGTGCTCTCTGCCTCCCAGTTTTTTTGGGGGGGGGGGGTTTTGTTTGGGTTTTTTTTTTGTTTGTTTGTTTGTTTTGGGTTTTTTTGGGTTGTTGTGGTTTTTTTGGTTTTGTTTTTGTTTTGGTTAGGTTTTTTTTTTTTGGGGGGGGATTTTTTTTTATAGTTACTGTTTCTTTTGTTGTATTTGAAGCAGCATTTTCCTAGTGCTAAAGGCTGTGCTTCTTCAATGACCCATGGCTATCAGCAAGTTCTGAAAAGCAGCAGCCCCCAGCTTCCATTTAGCGCATTAAGATGACAATTTTCCTGGCTTTTTCTGCCCTCTGCTGTTTCATGTAACTCCCAGGCCACCAAACCAAGGCCCTGCTGGAAGTTTTTGTCCTCCTAGACAGACCAACCTGGGGAAGAGCTCACTTCACTCAGCCCAGCCAGTCTCAGCTCACAGGCTGTGTTTTCTGTCCCAGGCATTCTTCTGCTCTGGGCTGATCCCCTCCAGCTATGGCCAGGTTTCATTCATTACTCCTAAGCCATATTGGAGCTGGAAAATTTATCTCAGTCTGCATGGTGAAAAAGTTTGTGGAAGGGAGAAAGAGCTCTATTGGCAGAGCCATCTGCTTCAAACAGAAAACCTCCTGCTGCAGCACCATGGAAGGGCACAAACTTGGGAACAGCTTTCATTACCAAAACATGAGTAACTTGGAAACCTTCAGCCTTATTTCCTTTTTTCCTGCACAAGCTTTTCAAAGTTAACATTTCCGAGGACAAGTAAAAAACACAGGCACTATACCTTATAGATAGCAAGGTGCCATCAGAAATGTCTGTTGGAACACAGAAGCTATAGAACAAACAGCGTTTTAATTCGCCTGCACGTAGCAAAGCACTTGTTTCAGGTTCTCTTCAGAGTGTTTGTTATTTAGAAGAAAAAAAACAACAAACAACTCCCCAAAACCTAACATTCCAATCATGCAAACTGTCCCACCTTGTCTCTGTAATTGCAATGATACTAGAGCCTTGTGTCTCCTGTGTGTCCTGAGGCTACTTTCTCCCTGTCCTTCTACATGTGAGTAGATGGGTACTGAGTAAACTATATCAAGCTCCTCTCGTATCCAGGTTAATGGGCAAATGCAATTACTATTCCAGAAACAACTCCAGAGTGCCCTTTTAGTGCCTTCTCCAAATGTTTCTCACTTCAGTAATGTGTTATTCTGCTTCCAAGAGCTGCATGAGTAATGGCAGGCCGTGTTTGAGCAAATGATTTAAAGAAATGGCAGGAGGCATGCAGGAGGGATTACCCAAATACATAAAAGAATTACTTGGCTGCATCATCTTCCTATCTGTTTTGTAATAAGAATCTCTGGGTTTCAACCTGTCACTAAGGTACAACACTTTTTCATAACTGAAATTGAAGTCTAGAGGAAATAAAAAATTAATATCATTTTTTCTTGCAAAACTCCCCAAGGCTCAAACAGGGTTTCTCCTGGAACTCTGAAAAGACCACAAAGAGACATAATTTAGTCTGATTTTATTATATCAGTATCTCAGGAATAAAAATGAAGGCAAGAAACTCAGTACAGGGATTAGTTTTATTTTGCAGGAACTCAAGTACAAATTAAGCTCTGCTTTTGTCAGATACAGCATTAAAATCGGAGACAAGCTGAAGCAGACACACTAAACATTTCTTTTGTGGATTGTTTCTTACGGAACAGGTGTTGATTTCTTTCTTTCCCTCCCAGATCCAACTGCAAGCCAAGTTACACTGCCAGATTTGCAATACATGTATGTTGAAGATCTGTTATTAGTGAGTCTTCTGACAATATATCAGCGTACAGAAAAGCTGGCAGCCTTAACTAAAAGCTAAGTTGATCATTGCCCACTAAGAAGAGAATAGCACATTTCTCAGCTTTTTCTGCCTTGTTGCATACATAAAATATGTACTACTACTTCCTTCCTAAAACAGCATCATAGAGTTTTCCAGTCCTCTTTACTTGAATCACTCCAAAGCCAGCTGTCTCCAGGAGCCTGCTGTACTCTGCTGCTGTTCGCTCTTTCCCTTCTGTCTGGACCAACATATTCATTGAGTACAGTTGGGTTTCTACAGGCCCACTCCTATCTTCATTCAGAAGTGATTCAACCAGCAGCACTCCACCACCTGGTGAAGTGAACAACAGAAAGAAAACACAACCTGAGCAGTGAAAAGTTGAGCTATTTTTGAGCTGTTACTAGGACAGATCCTAACCTTACCTTCAGGAAGAAGCAGTCTCTACATTAAGTTGTATTTCAGCATCAGAGAAGACACAAAAGAACCAAAGCATCAAAGCATGACTTTGCTTGGCTATGTTGGTACTGATATCCCAGAGCTAAAGATCAGAATTTCCAATTTTCCCCAGCTGAAATTTTCAGGATCTTACCGATTTTGCTCTGTGGGCAGTGCTTTTGAAACTCTGAGGCTTCATTTTGACACTTAATGGGATTTTTTACTATGATGTATACAACTATCTAAACAATACCAAAGTTCTCAATCCTTACACTTCATACCTTGAAAGAGAAGTCCCAGCAGAGGAGACAAAAACTGGAAGCCAGACAAAGAGATCTTAGACCAGGTGCTGTTTGTCTCAGCTGCACATGGCTAACTTAGGAAAAGCAAGGGACTAAACCAAGAAACTCCTGTACTGAAACTCTGCCACCCAAACTGAGCATCAAGATTTTAAATTGCTGATAGGTAAGAGTCTCTCTGCTCTTCAAGAGTTCACACCTACCAGGTTTGCAAGCTTTGTAGACTTTTGCCAGCAGTTGTATGCATTTGTCATCATCCCAATCATGCAGTATCTTGGATAAAATATACAGTTCAGCTTCAGGTATTGAATCATTAAAGAAGTCTCCTGTAAAGCAAGAATACACGCATTATATAAATCCCTACAACACTGAGAGCAGAGTTATGCAAATATTTTCAGTTCTGCTCAATTCTAGGCTTGCAATGCCCTTCAGACATATCAGACAGCAATGGAGTTACCAGGTAAAAGCCCTCTGTTGCACTGCATAGGGAATTTGGCTCTTGATCAGTCTCAAGATCTGAAACATTTAAAGGCAATAACTCATCCTGCAACAGACTGATGCACAGGAAAGCACTTGAGCTTAGGTTTTCTCCAATTAAGAAATTCAAATTCATAAAGCACTGAGGACATCGTTTGTGTCATGAGAAAGAAGGAAATATTGCCTTCTTTAAGAAAGTTTTCCAAGATCTTTGGTAATCACAAAGTTACTTCATAAATCCATAGGTAAAAATACGTATCTCTCACCTCCTAGCACTAGCTTTGTTATTCCTTTTTTTTTAGTACCTGGTGTACTGCATTCAGATTTTTTTCTCAACATTTCAC
>PYHW01010271.1:5049197-5079535 GCA_013186435.1 Turdus rufiventris
GCGCACCGGACTATAAGGCGCACTTCCAGGTTTGGGGAAAAATTTTAGTCAAAAGGGTGCGCCTTATAGTCGTGAAATTACTGTACTCATTATTTACTTTCTTGATGTAACTTTGTCCAGTAAGAGTCGCCGTAATGATAAAGTGCTTTACTGAAGGTGAAACATAAAGAAATCTGATTTCTAAATCATCTGTATGATGACAGGGAAAAGGAAAATGAAAACATACACAAATGGAAAATAAGGAGGGCAGGGATGAAGCACAAATATTGCCCACAGCTGAATTATCTGCTGTTTTTAATTTCTGAAAACCAGCCAGCACCTTTATTGAGCTCTTTCCCAGAAACACACCACTCAGAGCAGTGACACAGATGCTTCAAATCACCAGAGAGCACATAACACTCCTCCTTACCTCACAGCATCAGCCAGGTACTGCCAGCACAAGTAGACTGTGTTGGAATAATACATCATAATATGATACTGAGACTTTGGACTTGATTTTGTAAGGTAGACGTTGGAAATTTCTGTGTTTCTGTAGAGGGCTTAAGGGTAAAATAAATATATTTACTAACATATATATAATATAACACCTTGCCAAGTCTATTGCACAGCTTGGTGGCTATCACCAGAACATGTCTATACAGCCTAGGACACAACCAAATCCTTCCACTGCAATGAGCAGTGGGTGAGGGCTGCTGAAATCTGTGTTGCCCCATTCCATCCTGGTAAAAACTATCTCCCTACACTTAAATCCAGCACCAAGCATTTCTTTGAAGGAGAGCAAATAAAGAAAGCCTTATAAATGTTATCACTTACATATAGGCTTCTGCTCTCAGAGGAAGCTTTCAGTGTGTTCTATTTAAGTGAGAAGCCTTTGCACATAAGTCTTTTTTCTGATCAACAAGATCAGCAGGTGGGGGGAAAGTCCAAAGTCCACAAAACAACAGGCCAGCCTCACCCACCATCTCTCAGGTCACTAGGGCAGGACCTTCTGCAGAGAAAAGAATGCCTAAAGGACTCCCAGAAATCTCCCCCACTCCCTCCAATGCATCTGCAGTGGGATCACTCACCCATGGGACTGGCATATAAAAGAAATATAAAAGATAGATCCTGTTCTCCCCAAACTCATTGGGCAGCAACTATAATCCCTAAAACAGCATGCCAATGCAAGGCAGAGCAGGGACGTGACTTGTGACACTCTAGCCATTCTCTGTCTGATGGCCAGAGATCCTTTCTGTCCAAGTGGATTCCATGTTTCTGATGTAAGGAAAAACATCACTTTTCAGTTCTGATCAACAACCTAACAAAACAGTTCACATGATGGTAATAACCATAAGAAAAACAAAACATGTTTAAAATCATGTTTTTACCATCCACTCTGGCATTTTGTTTTAAGTTTAAAATTCTGCCCATACCCCAGAGATTTCTTGAGACAAACTCCACAGAGATCCTAAATATCTTCACAAAGGTCACATGAGGCTCTTGCACAAATACATTCAGGGGTATACAGTCCTGCACCTGTGTTCATGCTGACATTTGCCTCTTCTCTTTCAGCTGAAGAGTGAATCCCATGAGTGACTCCTTCTTCCAGCCACATTAACTGACTTAACATTTGGTATTACCTTTGCCCACACTTCTTACCTCACTTTCAAAACCATCAAAGGTTTAAGGGTTTCAACTTATTCCCATTCCTCTGCCTTTATTACCTCCTTCTTGTGTCATCTCTACAGCCAAGAGCTTCAATCCCACACAGGCATCCAGCAGTCTTTTCATCCCTATGGTACTGGCACCCAGATGTGCAGCAATGGCATCTGAAGATAGAGGCTTTCCTGACTCCAGAAGGAGATCAAACACCCCCAGCTCACAAGCAGTGAACATAACCTGGGGGTAGGGAAAGATGGGACTGAGGGATTAGGTGAAAGCACAAAGCCTTCTGCATTTCACAAGCTGCTTAATTAGGGAAAATATAAATTTAATAATATTTATTTCAGATAAACTAGTGTTTCATATAAACAAGTCCAATTATTAAGCTGTAGTTTATCTATCTTAGCACTGATATAACATACTCTACATGCAATCCACTCATTGGTCTCTTTTTTCCCCTTTTCCTGTGAAACCAGTCAATGCTTTTTGGCTTCTAAAAGTCCACATTCAGAGACCAGATTTTGTGTGTAAATGTTCCTGTGTCTTCCTTAGTTTAGGAACACATTCTCACAATCTTCTGGAAAGAACAAAGGCAAGACTGGGTGGTGGTTCTTGCTCTCTGTTTATGTTTCTGTTCTTTAACTAAGGGTCTAACACATGCTTTGGTGAACCCTGGAGACTCTCTGATGGCTTGCAATAGGGGGAATATCCCATCCTATGGATCCTTTTTTCAGGGACTACAGCGATCTTCCAGAAGCAGGGAGTTTCCTCTCCTCCAGAAGAATTGCTTCATTCAACCCATCAAAATTTCCCAGTCTTTCCATAGAACTGTGTAACCTCTCCAGCAAGATCTGTCAATCTTCAAACAGACATAGCTAACCATACATTAAAAAAAAAAAAATCACAAAAAACCCAACCATCTTTCTTTAGCTATGCACAGTCAACCTTACAAGTATTAGCCTATTACTCTGGTCACATAAACACTCCCGAAACAGTAACAAAGACATCAATTTAATTGACTGCCTGTATCTACAATGATTTGAGCTATAATGATTCCTGTACCACGAAGCTCCTTTTACCCTGAGTAAGAATATGGCTTAACCAAAGTTGAAATTGTTTCTCAAAAACATACTACTAACAGTGTTAATTTGGAAAGCATTGGGCACTTCCTTTTCTCACAAGTGATTTTTCATTATCTATTTTTCCTCTCTTTATTGTCAGCTCTGCCTTTCAAGAGCTTAAGGCGCAGTGGTATTTGCACAACCCAAAAAACATCATTCCTTCTGTTACCATGCTGGTCAGAGGTACAGCAAGGGACAGTAGGAAAGTTAAGTAGTAAATGAGGAAAAAAAATCCACTGCACTGTATATTATAATTTTATTATAATGTGCTTAAGCAAATAATATCATGTGCTTAAACAAATAATAACTGCAAACAATAAAAAGAGTTGAATTACTAGTTTTGCCTTTCTGCCTTAAAAATATGTTTGGAAAAACAGTCATTATACCAGTGCTTTCACCTCTTCCAAAGACTTACATTCAGGACCTGAAGAAAAATCCCTGAATATTTTTGTCTGCATATCCAAGAGTTATAATTCTTACCTTTGAGATTAAAAATCCATTGCTGTATTGCACAATGATTTGAGGATAGTCAGGGTCTTCTGTGGAACCCATCTTCCTTCTGGACTAAGACACAGACTTCCTGGCTCTCTTAAGTTAAATAAGCTTCTTTTCACCAGACACAGAGCACTCCAGCTGATCCACATAATCTTATTGTTTCTGAGAAACACACCAGTTACAAAACGTGTTAGCTGAGTTATTTGGCTTTGATGGGTCTTTCTACCTGGTTCAGCTGTTTCCTTGGACCTTCCATCATCAAGTATAAGGCTAAAGATGCAGTGTGGATTAAAGCTTGTATTGTCAGTTCATCAGTCAGCAACATGCTGGTACCTCAGAAGCACTTGAAAGCTTTTAACAAGCAAAACAAGAATCAGAAGAATACCAAGAGCCTGAACTCAGGGCAGTGCACCAGCATTCATAAAACAAAGCAGATCTGACTTGGGACTTGAAACTTGCAGTGGGGACAGTCCAGGGGACCCTGGGCTGGCAGTAGGGTACACCCCATCCCTAAGTGAAGGAGCAGCAAGTCCAAAGAGAAGCTGTAACAATCTATTGCTGTTTTCTCAGTGTGACTAGTTTGCTCTGATGATGATCACTCAGGTAAAGCCTATGAGGGGTTAAATCTACATTTGTTACTTTTCCGTATTTTGCAGGTCCTCCCACGCACCCTGACACAAGCTTAGAAAGGAATACTTGATTGATAGCAGCTCCTCAGCAGGGGTGTCCTACTTGTGCTTTGCCATGTTTTGACATGGTGCTGAGGGATGACATTTTCCAGCTGGCCACTAGTCTTCCTCCCCTTCTCTGCATAATTAACCATGGGCAGCAGAAGGCCCTTGGGAAGAAACAATGAAATGAGTGCAAAGTTTGAGATGGGGCATGGATTTCAACTTCACACAGGACATAACTCGGAGGTTTTCATCAGAAAATTAAACCCCTAGATTACTTTCCTGAAATCTTGCTGCCCCACTGTTCATTTCTCTGTCTCTGTCTGATATTTTGCCCATCTCACCTTAGGGTATATCTGGCCACACTCAGGGGAGGAAAGATTCTTTCCATCAAGGAAAAGACTCAAATTTTATATCATACACTTATATTACACCCCAGGAGGGTCCTGTGACCCTCCAGGAAACAATATTAAATTTATTTATTTATTTAGGTAATACACTGAAGGCAAAATTTTACAAACCAGCATTTTTTTAAGTAGTAGCTTTCTCCATGCTTCAGATTCTGCTGTATAATCCTCTGAATCTTTATTTTCCATTCAGATCTCTACATTTTAGCCAGAAGATCTTCTATTTCTCTTAGCCAGTAGTGAAATAACAACTTTGAGAATTACCTGTTAAAGTTAGTTATGCAGGTGTAACGGTTTTCAGCATTTTCCCCTCTGTATGCAAACTCGGAAACAGTACTGTTCTCAGGTTCTAGCACCACAGTTCCCTGTGTTACCAGAGTACTAGGTACGAACAGTACAAAAATTACAGCAAACACCAAATTGCAGAAACATGTAGAACTGCTCCTCCTGGCAAACACAACCTATAAACATAGTGCTATTGTCTTGCTAGTGCACCAGATTCACTGTTCAGTACAGATTAGATACTAATATTTTGTGTATTTACTGTGTGCAGGATGGACACCCCAGCACCAGCACACCTCTGACAGAGTGATTGTGAATCTGTGCAGCTTGCATTTAACAAGACACTGAAGGTTTCAAATACACAGCTATATTCATAATGGAAACCTTGCCCTGCTATCTTCTGCTCAAGAAGAGCACATGAGCTCTGTTGCTATTTATGAACTTCTGTTTGCATATGCAATAAGCTGTAAGCAGAGTTCATTTATTTGGACAAACCTAGATCTGCTGTTGGTGAACACACTACAGTTTTTCCAGTTCTTTGGTTTCATTCCAAAGACAGCTCTGTAGAAAGGGAAAGTTTAAGAAAGTCTCACTAAGTCTGTCTGCATGGGTGATTAAGTCAACTTATTTCCCTCAATACCATTCTCTCTCCAATGAAAACAGAACTAAATGGTACATAATCACACATCACCAGCAAAATAACTATTGTTAGCCATAAAGATTAGAAAGTTGTATGAAAATAAAAAATATTTCTCTTCTGTAGGCCAATTCTACCTGCTACTGAGAAACTGGTGCAATTTCATGCAAGCTTAAGGATTTCTCACTCCTGGGAACATTACAGCTATTCAGTCCCAGGCCATAAATGCACTTCACTTAAGGCAAAGTTACATGAGTCTCCACTAATAAAATGACCACATAGTTGATTTCATACACTTGAAGTTCTTTTTCTATTATGACTAAATCTGTCTGTTGAGGATACCAGTTATAATCATCTAATGGGATTACCACTAGTAGTCAGCTGTAGGGGAGGAGGCTTACAGATAACCCACACCAGATTGAAAAAGCAACAATGCAGTGTGTAGCTGTTTCCAAGTAAATTGTAAGTGAGGCTTAAAGTTTAAGCTCCTTTTAAGCTAGAAATGCATTCATGAAGATGAAATTGCAATGGCTTGCTTTCTCTGAAAACCCTATCAAGATTTCTCTCATAGGGCTTAGACCACAGTCAGGATAAAGCCCTTATTTTACCACCACAGTTCTATTTCAGTGAAGTATTTTTCTTTGCCTAAATGACTCACTACAGTCAAATGCTACACAAAAAACCCACAATTATGTCACTTTTGCATAACATTTGAAAGTAAGAAATTATGAACAAAGGAGATTTAGTAAAATGAATGTGTCTGCCAGTGAGAAATGGCAGATGACACTATCTTCTCACATGAAACTTTCCATATAAGCAAAAACTACAAATCCCAGGGATGTGACTACAATGAGTTTCAATAATGCCAGTAGGGAAACAACTGGGCCTTGCTATCATGACTAAGTCTCTAAGTATACCCAGCTTATAACATATGCCCTGGAAGGGCACAAAGGTAATAGTTTGTGGCCTTTTTTTGAACAATCCTGAGAAAGATACTCAGTATTATAGTTTCTTTGAAATAGAACATCAAGTTTAAAATGCTCCCCCTTCTTTGTAGCTTCCAGTTATTCTCATACTTCACAATAGATACATTTTCCTAGTAACATGACTATTAGTTCCATCACTTTTGACACAAACCAATTTTAGTTTTTTCCTGTTTTCATCAGATATACTTATAGCAAACACTTGGAGTGGGCAGGAAAACCTGTATATCCAGCTCACTTCTTAAGCAAACCCTCCCTTCTCTTTAGATTGACTCACAATAAAAACTCTGAGAACACATTTTAAAGCGAACATCAGGCAATCCAGAGTTGTTCTTGGTCTAATTTGTGGACTGCAAATAATCTCTAAACAAATAATTGAACTAAATAGTCATTGAGATTTCTATCACAGGAAAGTCCCAGCAGAAAAGAGTCACAGTCTTCCTGAGGATAGCCAGATACCCCAGCTAGAAGTGGTAGATGCAGAAACTTTAGAGAGAAAGAGGGAAGGGCAGGGGGAGAGATACAAACAGAAACCCAAGATGGATAGCAGCTGAGGCAGGCTCTGATTTCAGAAATTACTCTGCCAAGCATCACAAAGGAAAATTGTGGACATACAACTGCCTTAAACAGGCCATTTTAGAGGCTTGGCTTTGCTGGAGATGGCAGGAACACCTTCCTGCCCAGGGAAGGTGGTGAATAATTTCTTAATTTTGCCTTACTTATGCATGCAGCTTTGGCTTTACCTTTATATTATTATATTGTGTTTATGTCAATCCATGAGTTTTCTCACTTTTACTCTCACAGCTCTCTACCCCATCCCACCAGGGTGCATGAACAGCTGCATGGAGCTGAGTTGCCAGCTGCTATAAATCACAGCAGCAAGCCATGTGCAATGAACAGAAAAGATTTTTCCAGGCCTTCCCTTTTACAGGGAAGGTAGAAAGTAACAGACACTAATAGGCAATTCCTCAGAGCATTGATGAACACGTCTGGGATCATATGCAGAACTGCAGGGAAAATCTAATCTGAAGGTGGTCAATCCTTGTTCAGGCACTTTGCTGGCAGTGCCTGGGAGTGACATCCCTTCCTATTTTCCTACATATAGTCCAATATCATGGACAGCACACCTGAACATCCCACGCAGAGCAGGTAGAGCTCACCTGGCAGGTGCCACAGTGCAATGCAGCTAGATTAGTTATCAATTAGAGAGCAATTCAAATCAGCCTTAGCCCTTCAAAAATTTCATTACATAAGCTATGGCAAAGTATTAGCCTGAGGTAACCTACAAATTTTATTTTTTTCATCAGGCAGCAGGAGATTGAGGAGGCATGTGAGGGGGAACCAGATCAAATTCATTTTCTGTGCTGCCACTAAAGAAGAAAGGAGGGTGGTGCACATCACTTCAAAGAAGCCTCTAGAGCCCAGTATTAGATTAATATAGGACACTTGATTCATTCTGTGCACCCACTTCTGAAGAATTAACAGCAATTAGATTGCTGCTTTATACAAACACTAGAGACAACTGCAAATTTACTGAGAAGCAGCAAAAGATACCTTCTGCAAATAACATGCTCATTAGACTTGGGAAAGGCCAGATCAACAGAATGCAATGTAAGCTTACTGAAATGGGTGTTGTAGCCAGAATAATCAAACCTCAAAAGCAGCATACCAGATCAAGACTCAGGCAATACATAATAAACACAAATTTGATCTGTATAGTAATACAAGACATCAGTGGCCAATTTTGCCCACATTAATTATAAATTAAAGTATTTGCAAACTGGTTGGTTTAACTGCTGGCTTATATAGAATGTAACAAGATCTCTAGCTCTGCTAACAAACATAAGCAGCTACAGACAATAGTCTGCTATATGATCTTATACAAGAACTGCTCTGAAGCTGACATTGGTGCAAAACCCAGGTAGTCCTGATCACCAATCTGACTTTCACTAGTTTGCTTTCATAGCCTTGTGGCACTGATAGAATCTTGTGTTCACAATTTTGGGAGCAACTGCAAAAATTCCCCTTTTCTCTGTCAGCTTTAAAGATAATGCTTCCAGGTAACATCAAATATTTTTTATACACATATTTAATTATGCCTGTGCCTTTATTACAGGACACTGAATAGATTACAAAGGCAGAACCAATTAGAAACAGGATTTGGATATGGTTACAACTTTGGTAATAATTTTTACTAATATCAATTACTGCTGGCAATATGACTCGCACATTATCAAAATTCCTTTACCACAGTGGGCAGTAATCAGATGGAAAACATCACAGTGATCTTATTGAAGGTCTTTGGCCTTGCTGGTGTAGCAAAACTGCCGTTTGACAGCTGCTCCTCAAGCCACCTAGTGCAGACTGAGGCCAGGAGAGAAGAAGAAAATTGCAGGTTAAAAGGGTGGTACATGCAGAGGCTCATCAGCCCTCAGACAGACACGAGAGGAGACATTCCTCAAGGATAAGAACAGGACTATGCAGTAACACTGTCCATAGCAACAGGAACTTAGATTTCCTACCCCTTTGAGACTCCTGTTCTTCTTTGCTTTACAAGGGCTGCAGAAAAACCACTCCTGGTTGCCACTGCCAACAGCTATGATGAGGCAGCAGCACATGCAGAGAGCACATGCACCAGCTCCTGCCCAGAAAAGGGAGCTCAAGAGCTTTGGCCCACAAACTTCCTGCCCTCTTCAGCTCAGACCTTGCTGAAAGTTGTCTGTGATTAGCAAGGTTCACCACCTCCGACAGGAAAAGGTCACTTGCTTCCTTGTATCATTAGATGATCAGTACACTTCAAAACCCTAGGCATCCTCAAGATCCTATCCTTATGGCAAGGACATAAAGGAGACATGGCAGAGACAGATGTGAAAACTTTTCTGGAGCCAAGTGCAACAACTGAGGTGCATTCTCACAACCAAGAACTCTCCTCCTGGCTCATCATGCGAGTTAAGAATGATCAAGAATGACAGCAGAATACTGGAATGAACACTGGGCATTTCTAGGGACTCAGTACATGAAACAGTTCAGAGGTCTTGCACTGCTGCCCAGGCTTTCCAGCAGGCATGAACACAGGGCTGTAGCATGAAGTTGCCCAATCCATGATTTAATAGGATTTACACCCTGTATTTGTACCACAGCAATCATGCTCACTGGGGAAATTTTTCCTAATGAAGGAAAAAAAACTACTAGTTAAGAGTGAACCTGAGCTTTCCCCAGCATCAAAGCCTGATTTTAAACTAACCTTAAACTGGCAGGTATAGCTGCCTGGGGCAGGGCAAGAAGCTGAGTGAGTTCTTGGCTTTGAAAGAACTCCAGATTCTGGGAATGAGGACACAGAAGAAACAATTCCGTCCCTTGACCAGATGGCAACACTGTAATTGATGTGCTCCCCTCCTAGCTGACAGGGTACAATGAAACCCATGTTCAACTGGACATGGACCACAGCCCCCAGGTCCCTTTCTGCAGGGCTGCTCTGCAGTGTCTCCTTCCCCAGTCTGTTGCATCCACAGTTGCCCCATCCCAGGTGCAGAATCCAGCGCTTCACACGGCTGGTGACTGCCCAGCCCTCTGACTTGTCTATGCCTCTCTGCCTTCAAAGGACACAACAGCTCCGCACAATTTAGTGTTGTCAATGTCTTACCTTTTCTGCCCACAGCTAGCAACTACAAAGATTTCAGCAGCATAGTCTAGTAAGAAACAAACCCACATGGATTCCGAAAGTAAAGCAAACAAACTCAGCCAAGGATCCAGCTGAGCTGCAGCACTAATGTGCTTCTCAGACACTCCAGGAAATGGATGCACTTTGATTTCACGCATCAATGTGAGGAAAATGGCATCTGAAGGCTGTAGTTAAAGAGCACACGTCCTGCTGAATTAAGAGTCGACATAGCTGTAACATAACAGGACCATCAAGAAGAGAAGCTGAACTTCATTATTCAAATGTGCTGAGTGATGCTTTCAACAAACAGGTTCTTTACACAACACTTCTGCAGATTTTAATATACTGACACATGAAAACAGCAACTTCAGTTCACTGAAAACAGTTTTCTTTTTAATTTTACCATAAAAATGCAAAATAAACTCTTCCACTGTAACATTATAGCTTTTAATATTCCTGAGCTGCATTTTAAAAGCAAGAGTATTCTTAAATTGATTTAACAAGAGACACTGCAGCCTTACTTTTCAACAACACAAGTAAAAATAATTTAGCAAGAAGGCCCCTTTTTCAAGACAATGTTCAGCTCTTTATGTACCTGAAAAAACGTTTCAAGTAGCCCTATACCACCTGAAATAATCACAAAGCCAAATATGTCAACAAAATATCAGAACAACTTTCAACCATTTTACCACTGCTTGTTACTTCCTACACCAGGTGTGCCTCTCTTACATGGAAAGTATTACACAAAGGCATTACATGCCAGAATAATTTGGGCCACAAAGCTTGGCATCATACAGACATATGAAGGAATCAAAGCAGTTTAAAAGGTATCCTGCATAACTTTACAGTCAGTTTTAAGAAAAAATATCAAAGTCCTGCTATCCACCTCAATCAATAAAAACTCTACTTTGTTAAACATGATTTTATTGAATGTACCAGGAAACACTTTAAATCAAATCTGTATGTAATAGCTTGTCACCTCTGAAGTTCCTATAACTGGCACCTATGTATTTCTCAAGCCAAATTAGGTGATAAAAACTAAATACACTAAAATTATCTAAACTGAAACTGAAAAAAACCAGGTTGGCTTTTAGCACTTTAGGAACTTCAGCACAAGCACAGGTGATTATACCTACATTGTGGTAGAAACCTAGAAACACACAACAAAGGAAGGTTAAAAAAATCAGGCATCTCTTTTCTTGATTTCAGGAACTAGATGCAAGCTAAGAATTGGTTGAAACAATTGTGTTTTTTCTATAGCAGTCACACCAATGAGGTCCGGTTTCCAATTTTGTGGCCCTTTTGTCCTACCACAGCCTTTCAAAGGAGCCAAGGCCTCCACTACCCACTCCAAGTACTCTTTTGCTCACGCAGTGATCACCTCCGGTGCCTTCGTCGCCTGCTCACACTTCTGCGACTGCGACTCCTCTCCCTCCTGTCCCGCCTACGCTCCCTACTGCGCGTCCTCCTGTATCGGGAACGTCGGGGGCTTGCACTCCTTCGCCGAGGAGTGCGGCTCCGCCGAGGGCTGTAGCTTCTGCTGGAGCGTCTGTAGTGCCTCCTGTCTTTCCTGTGCTTTTCATCCCGGTAACTCACATCTCGTCTGTGCCTGCTGCTCTCCCGTCTACCCTTACTCTCATCGCTGTTTATGCTGCTACATGAACGGCTCTTTCTTCTCCGTGTCTCTGTTCCACGTTTGTCCTGCTGCTCGCAGTGCGAGTCCTTCTTGCAAGGGTTCTGGTCACAGCCAGAGAGGCTCTTCTGGTCCTGGTTATTGGTGGGAAGTACCCCCGAACCTCTTTTGTCAGAACACCTTTCAGAGTTTGTAGCATGAAGACTCTGACCTTCTTTGACGTGAACTTTGTCATGAATGCTGCCATTTAAGTACTTGCATTGAGTGTTTACACTTTCAGGGGATGCTACTTCTGTTTGAGAGCCAGGAGCCGGTTTGGCTGTAACAGCCTGTCCTGAGGTAGATGTGATGCAGCTGGATGACACAGTGTGGGGAGCAGCACTAGGGCTTTTCAGCACATCAGTCTGAGATGCTTCAGTTTCTTCTTTGTTTTGATTAACAGCATCCATTTTCTTGCTCAGAAGATTGTTCAGTAGTTTCTCCCTCAGTTCCTTTTCTTTTCTCTGTAACCCCAGTGCTCTCTCTTTTTCCTCTTCCACACGTTTAAGCTCAGCCTCCTGGAGCCTTCGTCTCTCCTCTAGCTGCTGAAGACAAATCTTTTCTTCATTCTGTTCTTGCTCCAAAAGCTTTACTGTCTGAAAGACAAAGGGAAGAGTAAACAAAAAATACCTGCTAATGCTTCCAAGTCACAACATAACACAAAGGCAGCAATATGGCAAGAAAAAATCTAACCAACAGAACTTAACTATCCCAAATAAAAAGGAAACACCATTTTATAAGGGAAAAACAATCAAAAACAATCAACCAACAAAACACACTAATCCAAAGCTGCCGTATGTTGAAACATTATTTGTCCACAATTCACAAGAGACGTTTTGTCTTCATGGTTCCTCAAAATAACAAAAGTAACAACATGTGAAATCTGCAGTATTGAAATACACTTATCAGAGTCAAAACTCGAAGGTTTCAGTCAAATTTAAAATGTATAGAATTTTATAAAGAACTTCTTTTATATGATTGCCATCTGTTGTTCATAAGATGACTTTACAGTGAGTCCATAAAAACAGCAAGTAATTAAATGGACAAATATTATGTAGAAACTGATTGCCATTTTGTCAACCACTTTAAAAACTCACAATTTGAAAGGTTCAAACCTTTTCCTATTCTGACCTAGTCAAATGGCTTAGTATAGACATCAGAATTCTCTAAATGAAAGAAACACGCTCCCTGTTTCATCAGACAACCTTTCTATTCCACAGCTACAAAGGTAAAAAGCCTGCAAAAGGCATTTCTCCCTTCTAGTATGTAACTATCTGTACATAGCACTGTGAGTTCAAAAACACTCCTGAAGTACATTGGCATCAAGAAAAAAACCTGTGCTTTTCCACACAGCTTTTCATTTCTACAGAAAGTATTTCACATACAGTACACCATAATTTGGTTTTATCCAAGTCTTAACCTTCATTGTTACAGTGAAAAAATAACAATACTGTTAGAAAGACAGGATCTAACATTTTAAACCTTTGCTGACAGTACTTTTCCTACAGAAGAAACATTCTGCATATTTGAAACGCAGAATAATGAAAGTTCAATCTCTGAAACTGCAAAGAACAGTGAACAGAACTGCTGCGAGGCAGACGGGAAACAGCATCCAAACTGGAATTAGAAAAGGAGTCTTGCATCTTATCCTTTGTGGTTAGCTCACTTCTTCATGCTGACATGTTCTTTTACTGGACTTAAGAAAACTTGACAATTAATTCACAGCTAAAAAATGCTGTTCAGGACCATAGATTTAAGTTCACTTTCCATTTACCCACAAGTGTGTCTCTTACCAAGAGAGAAATACTGTTTCATTGCACTGTTCTGAAATTCTGGTCTAAGGAATTGCAGCTGTAGAGGTAGTAAACCTGGTGTTTAATGAACAGTGCTCCCCACCTCCTCTCAAGTAAAGGGTTTTGTTCTGTTGGGTCCATTAGCTTCTGAAATAAATATTGACATTACCTTTGCTCTGCTTAGCAGTTCTGCAATTAATCTAATGGACTGAAGATTTCTCTGAGCTAAGAGGAGCTTCCTTTCTTCTAGCTTTATCTTCTCTTGAAGCTTTCTCTGTTCTTCAGCTTGAAGCTTTTCAAGTTGCTTTTTGTTCCGTCGAACTTCACGATCTTTCTGCTTCTGTTCTCTCTTGCGCAACTTCTCTTCTCTTTTTCTCTCTCTCTCGTACTCTTCAAGCTCTCTCTGCTTCCTAAAAAGAGATAAATATTTTTGCTTTATCTAGGCAAAGCACAATTTCAAACTCCTACTGTATGTACAATACATTTTACACTTCAAGTATTTTTTTTCTAAATAAGTCATGTCAATGAAGAGCAAACATAGAAAACTGAACATTTTAACCCTTGCTTGTGACAGTAAACTGTCATACTCTGTCTATTTTTAACAAGTTGGAATTCAAAGGAAAAAAAGGGTTCCAGCAAAGAATTGGTTTTTTAATTACTTTGACAAGAAACAGTAACAATGCATGAGGCAGCAGGGCAGAGAATTATCACAGCAAGAAGAAAAATACCAAGCCAATGAATGTGTGCAGCAGTGGTGGGTTTTATTTCTGTGATGAGGACAAAATGGTAGCTTCTGCTAAATGCCAAGGGTCTCTGAAACTAGGTGTCCAATGGCAAGATTTTTAGGAAATTGACTGTTTTGAGGGTTTAATATTTCGAACTGAACATAAACATAAGTGGTAAACTAAATAATTACACTAAGCTTTAAACGCTTGATTTTAGTTACAGGAAACTTGGGTTCAGTTATTTTCTATATTTTGATGCTGATGTAAAGGAGCAGTTTTGCTATGCCTGATTGTGAAAACTGAACAATAAGTGACAAATACCTTTCCTCTTCTTTTTGTTTTTCCTCAGCTTCTTTCTCTTTACGTTTTTGTTCTTCTCTTTGCTTTTCAAGCTCTTGAAGCTTCTGCCTTTCAAGTTGACGTTTCTTAATTGATGCATCACTGAGGTGTTTTGTTGAGTCAAAAGAAACCTTTACATGATGCAATTGAAAACAGTTTTAAGGAAACAGAAAAAAAATAAAAAACCACAGCCCGACAATTTTAACTTAGACCTTGTAAGTACAATCAGATGTGTAATGCCTTTTTCAAAACAAAGGGAACTTCTCTATGTGCCCAGAGAAAGCACAACCTATTGTAGTCAGGTAATTGGGTACTAAATGTGTGCATATTTGTTGCAAAATCAGATACCACTTCATACTTCTGTGTCTCACAACCAAAAATATACCCCAGTGTGGCTCAGGCTCTGCTGTCCAATGTTTTCAATGTGTCACAATGTGCACACACAGAACTCTTAATTAATGCATGCTGTTAGGAACTGTACAGTACTACCTAGAAATAGGTTTAAATAAAGGCCTTCCTTTCTTCTAGAACTGTGATCATTACATTCAGCAGAAGACATAGTTCTACAGCATTCAGCACCTGGTTCAAGCCTCCCCACCAGTTCTAAAACCAAGATTCCCAAATTGAGGTACACTGGGCAGAAGATTGCAAGTCATGGGAACAGAAAGAAAAGACACACACATCTGAAAAATGAGACTTCAGAGGTGCTCAGCTTCCAGGCTATATAAACACACCTTGGCCATGTCCAGCTGCAGGCTGGAACAGGACACCACCAGACACCACAGCCCTGGTGTCCTAATCTCCAATTCTGAGTGCAAGCAGGCAGGGATCTCTAACACATTTCCACAGACCCATGGTCACGAACCATGGGGCAGAGAACAAGGAGCACATTCTCTGCAGTTTAATCTACTCAGGCTTTATGCAAAATGAAGTTTCACTAACAGACTGGGAGGACAAATAGGTACAAACAGACAAGGTGTGCTGACCTTGTATGACAGAGAGCTGATGTCCTGACAGGGCAGCTGCCAGGAAGGCATGACTCTTCTTGCACAGCCAATCTAAATTTGGGAACCCTGATCCCCTGCATGTAAATGACAGTTTGAATTTCACCAGGTCAAGGCACAGTTTCTATTCCACAACTGACAAACTTCGGTAACAAGATAAAAGATTACAGTATTTTACTTACACTGACTAAACTACCGTTTGAATAAATATCTGTATGTTCCCACATTGCACAAAGGAATACTCAAGGTTTTTTTCTGAAATACACTCAGTGGTTTGATGAATGACTACTGAGCGTACCAAAATACATCTGCAAACATTTCACTCAACCAATATGTAAATGCATGGACCACTTCCAGACAGAAAAAGTTTTCTTGAGACTGTGCTTTCAGAGACATTACATCTGAACAGACTGCCTTGTTCCCTCCTGTCATGGCTGTAATTTCTAAGACAATGAGGCAACAGAAAATCACTTCTGGAAAACTCGTATGTAAACATTATGAAATAAGCACAGGGAGATCACAGGAAGCTGTGCTACAAATGAAAACTTAAATTTGTGTGGGGCTTTCCTGTATATCAGATACACTAACTGTGCATTTCTCAGATCAGACAGGCCACATGCTACTAAACCCTTTAGTTCCGAACTTTTGATGGGTAGACCTAGTTATCAATGCAGGGACAAAATATAGAGACTGGGAAATTCTCCCAGTGCCTCTGTAGTGAACATATGAAAGAAAAATGCACTTTACAGTCAATCTTCTGGTGAAATTTATCTGAACTTGTTCAGAACTAGAATTTTAAGTGAAATCATGATTTATATACGTATATTATTTACTACAGCAATTTATAAAATCGTGTCCATAAACTTGATCCTTCCTTCAGTAGTTCTCATTTCTAGACCTGTTTTGCTAAGGAAAAAAAGCCAATCCCCCCCTCTTGACTTTAGTCATGCAGTCTAACAACACATTTTTCTACCAACGTTTTCCTTTAAAAACTATTATGTCTGTCCCACAAACCTACATTACTGCTGTCAATGTAACCTGTTGTCATCACTATGGTATACAGATAAAGGACTGAAGCATTGTGGAAATAACATTTAGTTGAACTTGGCCTTTCATGTGGGTTCCCACACGAAAGGCCGCAGTCTCTCACCTTTATATTGCAAGCCACTGCTTTGCCATCATCGCCCTTGTACATCAGTTTCATCCCTCGCAGGGCATTCATGGCCTCGATGAATCCTGCGTACTCTCGGTACTGAACATACGCTTCAAAGTTTAAATGGCCTCCAAAGCTGAAAGTGTGGAAATTCCTGCCAGTCATTTCTTCTCTGTAAGGGTCCAGCATGGGTATGTCCACGTTACGGATTTCTCCAAATTTCTGGAAAACTTTTATAAGGACTTCTTCACTTGGCTTTTCCGAGCCAGTCTCCTTTGCTGCAAACCACTTACAAGGCAAACCCTCCAAGTGAATAGTATCCGGCCTTTCCCCAGGCAAGGTTTCGTTCATATCTTTTGCATCACGGAAAAATGAGTCCCAGTCGTGTCTGGTAGGAAAGTCAATCTTGTATTCCGCAGCACGCACTTTTAAAATGTCAGAGAAGCCGCTCAGCTTTATTGTTTTGCCATCAAGGCACGCCAGGAAAGATTTAACCAAACTTTTGTTCTCGACCTCTCCTTCAAACCGAATGAAATCCATTGTGCTTTTAGAAATCCGCAGAGTGGAAAACTGATGAGTTTGCACCATGCCCTTCAATCTTTCCATCACTTCCCAGTTCGAAATGGATTTTCCTGGTTGCTTCAGCTGAGGAAGTGCCACACTGATGGTCATTTTTGTAATGGGTTTAAGGTATAACCCACAGGGAGCACAGAGCTCTACAGCTTCTGATGTATCATGAACTATTGTTGCAGCAGCCATAACAAAGAAAAAGCATAGGATAAAAAAATAAAAGATGCAAGTTTAAGTTGCAGGCCAACAGTAGTCAAATAAAATAGCCCTTATCCATAAATAATTTAATTCTTTGGCGACTTAACCATTCCCAAGTTAAAACGATGTCTCTTAACACAAGAGTGAATTAGATAATTACCACCGAGTAGTAAAAACATCTTAAATTACTTTACGACCACTAGAGCCTATAAGTAATTAAATCTCTGTAAGGCCTCTGAACAGAAAACCAGAAGCTGATGACAGTCTTAGGAATACATGAAGTTGGTATGTGATTGCTCAGAAAGCAGCTACCCTTGCTCAGGAGGGAAGGGACTGGCGGCGCGATGTCACACCGCTCCCAAATCTACTTAACAACCAGTGCACCCCAGCAGGCTGGCGCCGAGGCGGATCTCACGTTCTCCGGAACGAAGACCTGGAAGGTGTCTGCAACGAGAGAAAAGCGCCCCTTTTATTTAAAAGCCCGAAGCCCCACCGCCCCTCCCTGCCGGCAGCGCCCAGCAGCCTCCGCAGGACAAGGCTGGGGAGCAGCGGGAATCACACCGGAGCCAGCGGCCACCGCCGGCAGCTGTCCCCGGCGGGCGGAGCCCGGGCGGCTGGGAGACACCCTGGGAAGACGCCAGCGGGAAAAGCGTCCCTCGCCGATGCCAGGGTCACCCGCACGTCCCGCCGCCGGCTCCTGCGCGTCCCCCGGCAGGCAGAGCGCGGCCCCGCGTCCCTCGCTCCCGTTGCCCGGACCGGACCCCCCGCGCCCGCCTCACCCGCAGCCGCCGGGACGCGTCACCGCGCGTGCGCCGCCGCCGCTTCCGCTTCCGCGTGGCGCGAGGCCCCGACCTGAGGGAGCGCCTCGGTGCGGCGGGACGGCGCCGCCTGGCGGCGGGGCGGGCCCACGGCCCAGGGACACGAGGGGTGTGCGCTCCAGGGATACACGGCCCGCGGGGACACCTGTCGCTGTTTGCCTGGCAGAAGAGGCTGACCCCTGCCTGGCTGCAGCCTCCTTCCAGGTGGTTCTAGAGAGTGATAANGTCACCCCTGAGCCTCCTTTTGTCCGGTTTAACAACCCCAGCTCCCTCAGCTGCTCCTCGCAGGACCTGTGCTCCATAGGACATGCACTCCTGTGTTCCCTCTGTCAGCCCAGGACACAAGGCCACAGCCACGGCCACCCTTCCCCCAGCAGGCAGAGCAGCCATGGCTGTGCTCACCTGCCACTGCTCCACCCTTTTTAAACAGGCACCAGGTCCAGCCTTGGGTAGAATTCCACCATTTGAGAAACTGTGACTGCAGAAACCTTCAGCAGAGGCTGGGTGCAAATAATTGAAGCGCCACTGACCTCAGTGCAGGGGGTCACCATGAATCCAGCAGCTGCAGCAAGACCGGAGCTGTTGCACAGAGGTGCTATTTCACACCACAGATGCTGGTAACTGCTGGCCCTACTCTGTTTCTGTTATGGTTAAGTAATAGTGTAAACACACAATACTGAACTACTGCTACCATATAACATTTGAAACAGTTTGTGCTTTGTAGTGTGAGAGCCCCTGCGTTGTATGTCACACCTTCTGCTACAAACTTCCCCTTGAGAGAACACGAAGCTAAGCCAGATATGTGCCAGGGAGTTGCAGCAGCAGCGCAGGGAGACCCTGCATATGGCAATGATTCTGAATCCTGTGCATAATGATAGCCCCACTGGTCAGGACTGTGCCAGAAATCAATATGCTGTATTTTCAACTCAAAGATTAGAACAATGCTCTCAAAAGTTACAAAATACCACCATTGAGGTTACTCATTACAGAACATCAGCCACAACTTTAAAAGCTATCACAGACTATTTTTCTGATATACTCAAAAGAGCTGTTACAAACATTATGGGCAAGAGGAAGTATTGATAACGTACACAACTTTTAAAAGATGTAATCAACCATCTATACTGCAGTATAAAAAGGGTAAACTGTCTCTGCTGAAATGTAGTCCTTTAGAGGGCAGATGTGTTATTATCATTTTTATTTTTGCAGTGAGAGACTTAAATGAGTAAATGAAATGTCCCTTTGGCGTTCAGAGTCTGAAGTGAAGGTCAGTAAAGCAAGGATATGACACTAACGAGGCAGAAAGTAAGCATCAGTAAGGGACAATATCTGAGTGCAACTGTGCATGTAAATCTGTTTTTTACTGTAAGACATTGATTTTCCTCGACTCTGTCAAATACATTGTGCTGTAGATCTTACAAACCATCTATCATGTCTAAAAGTTCGTACCTTTTTTCTGATTTCAACAGAGAGTTTTATGGAAGATGTCACTTCTACCTATAAACTCTCATCTGTACCTTCAGTAGTTAAAACACCAAATCCCACAAAAGTTCACTAGAGGGAGTGATTGTTACTCACATATAAGAGATCTATTCATAAACACAATTAAAGTGGGCTATAAACAGCAGATACTAGACTTTGTATTCATGCCAGAATACTGGTCATTCTTCCTTTCTTGGAAGAGAATGTAATCCTCCCAACTACACACAGTCCTCTGTCCTTCCTGAAATGCACCATTTTCTTGGCCTTAGTGGTCATTTGCAGAAATGCATGCATGTTACGTGGGTGTTTACACAAAAACAACAACCCAGTGTAATTCAGTTTCCTTTCCTTCCACCTTCCCTCCTCCCTAAAACACACCAAACAAGAAAAAAAGCTCTGTTTAGTTTGAAACTTAGCTGGATCTCTTGGAGAATGATTTATCTCCTGTGTTCATCTTAATCTTTGCTACTACTCCAGAAATGTTCCTGGTATGTATCTTTTTATAAACAGAGTATGTTGCACCCTGTGGTTCCTTTGGATATAATTTTGGTTTTCTGTTGTCACTGATCAGGGGATATCTCTTTATTCTCTCCCACAGAGGGAAAACTGGATGCTTTACTGTGCAGTTGAAGAGTTTATGAATGAAAATGGGAAGTGGAGGCAGGAGCACTGAAGAGTCTCTCAGATGAAAAGATGGCATAACTGTTAAATAGACATTAAAATATTGGTTTTAGACCCTAAATAGCCTCTCCCCATAAAGCAAAATTGATGCCTGAAGTGGGTAGGAACAGAGGAATGAAACTAAAATATATTGGTTTGTTTCCTGTGGTAAGAAACACTCCACAAATAATTCCACTTCCTTGTTTGGATTGTTCTGTGTGTCAGTGGAGTTTGTGGATGTGACAGATCATCTGCCTTGGACAACACATAACATTAGAATTAATACATATGCTGATCTATTCAATTAACTAGAATTAATAATCACTTCCTAGGCCTGGTTCTCTACAGGTCTATTGCATTCCGCTTAAAGCAATAGAATATGACAAGACAAAAATCCAGTTTCACTCTCTCTAACACAGCCTTATGGCAAAGAATTAGCCTTGAAGCACTGTGTAGGATGCAAAGCAGATAATTTTCTACTAATTTGTCTCTGTGCCTGTACCCACTGCCATCTATCTCACACTAAACAGAAATGGCAACATTTCTGCTTTTTGCTTCCACTGAGGCAGAATTGGCATCTCTTTTAGTCTTGGTTTATGAACTGTCTGGTCAAACTATAGTGTGCTGTAGCCTATAAAACATAAAAATTAGATTGAATTGCCAAGCCACTGTACTGAACTTGTTAGCATGATGGTTTTTTTAAAATGTTTTAGTTCTGTGCTTAGATGCTTTGCTGGTTGTTTCAGCTTTTATACATTCATCCATGAAATGTTTTCACATAATGACAGATTTAAAGAATTATCACTTAAAATAAATCAAAATGTAAAAGACTTAGATTTTTTTTTCCTACTTTTTTTCCATTGTCAGTTTAAGGAAAAATATTTTAATTGGATTCAAATTAATGCTTGAAAATTAAGTATTTCCTCCATAGTAATGCATGTTACAGATTGATACCAATCATGAAAGCATCTCGTGCTTTTATGTACACTTTATAAATCCAGACATTTTCTTAGCAATTTATGGAGTGAAAGGCAAGAGCTGTTGGCGTTTCTGAAGAAAAAAGAGCAGCAGGTTAATAACACTAACCTTCCTCAGCAGGATATTTCTCGACAGGTTCCACAACATTCATTTCAAGTGCAACTGTTGACACCATAAAGAGTTCATTTGAGTTTTTTAGAGGAAAAACTGTATTATTAAAATTGAAGAATTACAGTTCTGAAGAAGACAAGACTTTTTAAGCAAACCTTTTAAGATCCCCTCTGTAGGTTCAGCCTGCCCTGCCCTCTAAAAGTTTCACCTAATCCAAAAAGACCAGAGATATTTTGGTAGATCTGGCATAAGTATAAATGACTGCCATCAATTCCATGTTTCAGCAGCAGTGTCTGTAGCCCAGCTTTGCTTCCCAACACACTCATCAGGGATGTCAGGGGAATCAGTGGCAGAATGCTCTGCTGAGTTTGCACTCTTTGTTCCTGGCAACCTTCTCTTATTTCCCACGGCCTGATTGTGAAATCTGAAAAGCTAAACAAAGGAAGGATGACCAAGCCAGGTCACATTTGATTTGCACATAGCACTGCTCTTTTCATGCAAACAGGTACTGTCAACAAGTTCCAGAATATGCTGCCAGGGCTCATTAATTTCATCTTCATTAGGTGGCCTAAATCAGAGACAAAGTTTTATCAAAGTTTGTTTCTTGCCCAAAAATATATACATCCGTATATGTATATGTATATGTATATGTATATGTATATGTATATGTATATGTATATACATACTTTTATATACATCAATCTATTTATAAAAACATTTGTACATATCTGTGTGTATATATATATATATATATATAAACTGATTTTCTCCTAAGGTCATTTTTCAAATGAGAGAAACACTCAAGTTTGTATAGGGAAAGTCGTCAGGTACCTGGTGATTCTGTGCTGCAGAATGACAAGTCACCCAAGATTAGTTTGTAAATATTCTTCTCCCTTTCTCTCTCCAGGTATATCACCAGGTAAAGTGACAACTTAGATATGAAAAAAACAAAAAGACTGAGTAGTCAGAATAAAATTCTGAAAGTCATCCACGTGCTACATATTGGCTAATATTGGATAGCAAACAAATTCCAGCTAGAGACTGAAAGCTCCCAAAAAGATTAGGTGGTTGAATATGCCAAAAATGAGCAGATATTCAGGTACTGTTGCCTGCTGTGTCACCTAGAAGCAGCAGAAAATGTAAAAGTAAAGAAACATTAGGCTGGTTTAGTGACATCTGCCTCAGGTGTAGTGTAGTTTGTTTTGAGCTGTACCACAGGAAAGTCTGACCCATATCTGTGTAGAATTTACTTATTCTGTCCATGCCTAGACACTTACATAAATCCTGGGAGTTTCCAGTATTCTGGCAGCAAAACCCTCGGCATCACTGTAGGTGAGCTATTTTTCCTAGCAGTGCAATGACTGGATGAAGTATTTTTTTTCATTATTTCTATTTAACCTGCACTTCTCTATTCTGTTGGCAGTAATATTATAGGCATGATGGGAAGACAGAGGGAGAAGGGAGTTGCCATATAGTTCATATTTTTGTGCACTAGTTATCTCTAATATAATGTCAGTCCTGTATTAAGATAAAGCGACAGTTTTCTGCAAGTGGGGAGAGAATAAAAAGATTTTAACGAGTAATTTAAAGTATAAAAGCAGTGATTAATTCTAACTTAACATTGTATTTTCATCTACTTACACCACAGTTTAATTGTTGTCTTACTACTAATTTGGTATGAAGTAACCACATGCAGCAAGCTTTGCACTAAAGGAAAAGTTGTTTAGGTTTGTGCAAAGGGACCTAATTATGAACCATAAGGTATGATTTAGAAAGGGAAAAGGTCATGACCGCAAGATCCTTTGACCTATAAAAAGGGAAAGGCATCATAACAGCCAGATTATTTTATTTGAAAGACTTTGTGGGAAATAAATCTGTCTGGGCAAAGGTGCAAAGCTTGAAAACGTTTTGTCTTTAGCTTCAATTGCCTACTTGACCCTTTGCTGGGTAAATATGATGCATGGGTATGTCCACTAGATTTCAGTGATCTTCCTCTGGCTTTACAAGCCTGCTAGTATTCCAGAGCACTTATTACCTCTTTCAGAAAGCCTTTGCTTAATGAGCTGAGCAATGGCATTTTTTATTTTTATTTCCTTCCATCCTTGCATCTGGATTCAGGCAATTCCAAGCACAAATACAGAATACAGGCTGTGCAGTGAATTGATTGAGAGCACTCTTGAGGAGGACTTGGGGTACTGGTAGATGAGAGCCTGGACACGACCTGGCAATGTGAGTTTGCAGCCCAGAAAGCCAACTATGTCCTGGGCTGCATGCAAAGCAGTGTGACCAGCAGGGTGAGGGAGGGGATTCTGCCCCTCTAGTCCACTCCCATGAGATCCCACACAGAATATTCCATCCAGCTCTGGAGCCCTGAGCACAGGAAAGACATGGATCCCTGGAAAGGGTCCAAAGGTACACCCTGAAGATGATCAGAATGCTGCGGCACCTCTCCTATGAAAATAGGTTGAAAGAGTTTAAGCTGTTCAGCCTGAAGCAGAAAAGGCTCTGGGGACACCTTATAACTCCTTATAAAACTTTAGACCATCTAAAGGGGAGAAACATGAGGGGTGGGGAGGGGCTTTGTACGAGGGCATACAGTGATAGTTTATGGGGAAATGGCCTTATCTGAAAGAGCATAGGTTTAAATTAGGTATAAGGAAGAAATTATTCTCTATAAGGGTTATGAGGCACTGGAACACATTCCCAGAGAAGTTGTGGATGCCCCATCCCTTGGAATGTTCAAGGCTAGGTGGGATGGGGCTTTGAAGATCCTGGCCTAGTGGAGGATGTCTCTGCCTGTAGCAGCAGATTGGAAGTGAAAGGTTTTTATGGCCACTTCCAATCCAAACTATTCTGTGTTTCCATGATGTGCTTAAATATTTTACATATATATGACACAATGGCCATAATAATTTGTGGATTATGGTATTTTAAGAGGATTTAGTGATTATCTACAACTTTATCACCCTTCTCCACAAAGCTGGGCTATCCTAATTTTCTTTAAAAATATATATATAGTTCTTGTGATTACAATCGCTTTTTCAGGGATCATGACTTTTTTTAACCAAGTTCTTTTCATCAGATGATTGCAGGGAAGTATAGTTTTAGGCAAATGTTTGCAGTTGCCCTGACTCTCAGCTCAACTCTCCTTTTTTTTCACTCAGCTTTCTTTCACTGGCATTCTGGCATATTCTTACTAAAATAGTGAGTTTAGGGATATGGCACATCAGTTTGAGAATAACGAAGCATCTTAGTAAGGATAAAATCTCAAGGCTGTCCAAGCCCAAGTAAATAACAAGTGATAGTGACTATACAATATGCAGAAAAATCAATTTGATTATTGAACTGTTTGTCCAGCAGACTGAAATTGAATTTCTTTCCCTGTCAAAACTTCTCAATAAAAACTTTCTGGCTAAAATAATTAAGTGTGGTGGCAGTTAAATTTTAAGTGTGAAGGTATTGCTTCCTATAGGCACACCTGCATGAAGGGAGTCAAACACCCTAGGTGAGGTTTTAAAAAGTCAACTGGGAGAAGAGACACTGCTCAAGACTGAAGTCAGTTATGGATTTGAGGTCTTCATTTCAGCTCTCTGCAGAAGATGAGTGCTGAATCTCTCTCTCCTTAGGATCAAACAGTTAGGTTTTTTTGTTATGATCCTTTCAGTGGGAAGATCACAGGATCTTCATGATTTATTGGGCTTCTTCAGGTGAGGTAGGAAGCCTAAACTCATTTCCCATTTCAGCCCAGAGGGAAACAACCAAAATTTTCAGGGCACATTTTTACTATGTAGTCAGAATAGTCAGTCTTAACATGGAAGCCTCTGTTCACTGTTATAAACCTGAGGTGTTTGATTTCTAGCAAATTCTACTTTTCCAAGCTCTGGGCACCAGAAATATGGTACTGTTTATTAAATTATGAATTTAAAAGATAAAGGAAAATTGGGTTAGCACCTCAACTGCCCAGTGTGCAAAATTTGTTGTGATGTCTGTTGTTCAGCCAGCAGTTACCTTGGGGCATGAATCTAGTGAGGGATATTCTGAAACCTGCGTGGTGGCAAGTCTAAGTCCGTGTGATGTTACCAAGAAGTACTTGGGGAAATTTTAACTTGTAGACAATGTTTTTCAATTTTTTTTCAAATTAGCTTAAACTCTTTCAGGTGTTTTATTTCAGATAAAAGTCCAGGTGTCCTGCTGGGCTCAGGGATGCCAAAACCACGTCTGCTGATCTGTCAGTGAAGCACTTCCTATGAGCCCTTTCCCATGCAAAAGACTAAAGCCAGTCAGCCAGCTCCAGCCTGGCTGACCTAATTGATTTTGTCTGTGGTCATGTCTTCTGCTTCTCTAGCCAGAATCAGGCAGAAGTCATGACCTCAGGTTAAAATGTTATCATCTGCACCTATCTGTTTGGTGTCTAAGCTGGAGCTTAAATACCACAAGCAGAAGAAGTAAAAGTTAGTATTTTTTTACATCTCTGCTGCTCTCATGCACAGCCCAACTTGTTTAACTGTGGGAGCTGGAGCACATTGCACACTTTAGTCTGCTGCAGCCAGCACTTGTAAGTGCACTGAATTATATATTGAGCAGTTGAAGTCAATGCTTCCGCATGTGACTTTGGGTTTTACACTGCTGCCACATTCAAAATCACATAAGTTAAGTTGAGCACCAAAGTAGATCTATAGAAACAGCAGAAAGACAAAACTCACTTTGTTCTTTCTCCAGCTCCCTCTCACCTCTTCTCTATGCAGGAAGTTGGCTGCAATTTTGATGTTTCACCAAAGCAGGGAAAATTTCTTGTAAAGAGCAGTGGTTTTTAGAAGGGTTTCTGTGCACAGAGCATATTGCTGCCTTTGTTGACCTTCATCTATAATGTAAAACCTCAAGGGTTCAAGCAGTGCTCTGGAGTAACTAGGCTCTCAACAGCAACAGGTGAAAAGAGGTGTATCTGACTTATGATAAAACAAGAATCATAGAACATCCTGAGTTGGAAGAGACCCTCAGGGATCATCAAAGTCCAACTCCTCCACAAGCCTCAAGAGTCCCACCATGTGCCTGAGAGCATTTTCCTGAACTCTGGCAGGCTGTGACTGCTTCCCTAGGGAGCCTGTTCCATTGCCCTACTGAAGAGTCATGAAATACAGGCAAAACACAAAGAATGCAGATATGTAACTAAAGTATAACATTTAGCTTATGTAGATAATGGCCAAGAAAGAAGAAAAATATTAATATTCAGACTAAATATTTCAATTTCACCTTGAAGGTCACTAACAGGAGAACAGCCTAATACAGGAAAAATGGAATGTAACTTAAATTTAGTGACTAAATTTCAAGAGGGATGAGGAGTGCTAGGCATGGGTGCTGTAGCATAGACTAGCCCAATGAAAGAGAGAGGGACATATCTGAAAGCAAAACATTACTAAGTATTACTAATTCAGAACTGCCTTAATTATGGGAAATTATTATTAGCACCACTATTTTTACCAGATACTTCTAATTTTGTTCAAGATTAATACACCTAAAACTAACACTGAGCTTTTGACTCTATATTAAGAACTCTGAGTATGTAGTGGTTTTAACCATCAGGCGTTCTGACTTCTGCCTCTTGGAAAGCCCCAGCTTACTTCTCACTTCTGAATCTTTTCACCTTTGGTTGCTTTCAGGTTCTTGTATTTCTTGTTTGTGTGAACAAAGCCAAGCTGGACATATGAATTTTTTTTTTTTTTACTAATTTTATGAAAGCTTTTATGTATATTACTACTCCAATCTATTTTGCTTCTATCTTCTATTCCTTAATATAATGTTTCATTAGAGGATCTCATGTTAAATGATTGATCTGCTAAGGAACAAATGAATAGCTGAGGTAATAATTTCTTCCAGCATCCCAGCTAGACCTCAAAGAGGACAACCTTTTCCCAGTGTCAGACATTTGCACCAGTCAGGAAGGATTCTTACCTGATCTGTTTAGCCTGGGGCACTACTACCAGTGCAGAGAAGTTCTCTGGTTTAATAAATTAGGGGAAAAACATGCAAACACTATCATTAGGAAGAAGCTTTAGCATAGAAATGGATTTTACAGGAATAACAGAGGTCTAAGGATCCTGTAGGCATTGCTGGCATTACTTAACATGATGTCTTTGTTAGTTGTCTCCAAAACAGGGTGTCTGTATCCCAAGGAGTCCTAAAGAAAATTCAGTGGAGTGCAGGTGGAATATGTTTTTGTACCATTAACAAATAAATAAAAATATGAGTTTTTAAAGTAGTGTTATCTCATCCTTTTTAATTCCTTTTTCTTGTCATTTTCAAATGTTATTACAGTAGTACATCTATATATAACTTATTTATAAATAAACATGCATATATCAAGAGGTTGTGCTTAAAATTTTTTTACTTGGGTTGCATGAACAAAGAAGTTTGGAGATCTGTGTCATATTGGAACCATCTTGAACTGGATATTTGTCTGATCAGCTGCAGAGAATGAGCCTTGGTACTGATTGTGACTCCTCATGTGGCTAACCTCAAGTAGCACTATTGAAACAGGTTACCTGTTTTTTCCACTATGGAAAATTAATCTAATGGGTGAGTAACAGGAACAGATTAGGCTGCTAATACAGAGACAATTTATTGCTTCCCTCATACTCATCCCCATTTTCTTCTTGGATAGTACTTAATATTTTAAGAAATTCTTTGCAGTTTTCCTTTCTTTAAAGGGAAGGTACATATGAATTGGAATTTCAGTGTTGCAAACCATTTGTCAGTTCTGGGAAAATGCCTCTGATGGTACTCCAGCATTTGCGATGCAGTATGAGTGAAACAGCCATACAGTGCTCCATGAGTAACAAAACTTTTGAACTGGAAAATTTTAGCAAATATTCTAAAATAGCTTTGTCGATGATCAAAAGAAAAGAAAAGAAAAGAAGAAATAGGTGTAGTAGTACAACAGATGTTTGTATTGGCATCCTACAGTAGAAATGCATTCAGTAAGAAGAGACAGAAGAAATTCAATGTACATTAAAATCAGGTAAGACAATAATTTATTTATTTAGAATTTATAAAGTCATTAGGAGCAAAATAACTCCACAGTTTGTTTGAATTACAGGAGTATTTGATGTGTGGTAGCATTTGTTCAATATTTGTAGTTCAAAAAGATTTAGTTTGTCTAGACTGGAAAAGAAGAATGTTTGGAGGCCTTAGGTAGGAAGGAGCTCATTATCTCTGTTCAGGATGAGTTAAACAGTTCCAGGCTTCAGACTGAGTAAAGAGTCGCATCAGGAAGATTTATTTTTTTTCTTTTTTTTTTATTTAAAGGTGGCCTTTGAACAAATTGCCTGAAAAAAATATTCTTCCCATTATTCTGTCTAAGAAAATGTTAGATAAACATTTAATGCCAGAAATTGAACTGTTTCTACCATAGGAAAAGGATATGAAGAAAGAAGACCCCATGCAGCCCTATTTGTTTTGTGAAACTGTGGTTGCTATTTCTTAATATTTTTTTGAGTTTTACAAGACTACATCTGGGTTTTGGTCTACCTTTGCTCTATCTGTCAGTGAAACAAATTCCAGAAGGGTAAAACTCTCCATCCCCAAAAAATGTTTTACCCAAAGTCCCATGGATTATAAGTAATGTGTTTTTATTTTTCTATATTGATTGTGTAATTACGTAAAACTGTACTGTTACAGGCTACATTTTCTTGAAAATATCTGTATGGAATTCAGGCTTGACCATGGTTAAATAAAGTTGTGAAAGAAACCCTGTTTGAGGCAATAGCTCTTTTTTTCAATAGCTTCTGAAAACAGGGTTTCATTGTTATATCTACTGCTATATTTAGCTAACTATGTATTTTGCTCTTGCTCAGTTGTGTAATTCCACTTGTATTTTATGATGCCAAGTAGTTCACATACATAAATCCCTCTCAAGAAAGGCTGAAGTTTTCCGAACTGCTTTTGAAATTCTGTAATTGTAATGTAGATTTTGCCTCCTGAAGTCACTTAGACTTCATAAAAAATGTTTTCTTCAGTGTCTCTTTGGAAAGACCTGCTAGTGTTAAACGTGGGTGAGGTGTGCACAACAGCAGATGTGAGTAGGATGAGGACTGTGTGACAGCAAAACCCAAAGCTCAGAGAGCTGCTCAGTTTATTCTGCTTGTCCTTCTCAAGTTTGCTGCAGAGAGAGGGGCTGTTCTTGTCCTCCTGCATGCGTATGAATTCAACAAGTTGCTGAGAGGGAAAGTCAAAATGGGATGATGAGAACAAAGGAAGATGGGTGAGATGTGAATGCTGGAGGCACAGTGGAGAACAGGGAGATTATCTGTACTGGTGTTGACACACCATGGTCAGCTGGTTAATGTGGGGAGAAAATTGACTTTTCTGTGGTAAAATTTCACTGTCCTGAAAAGATATATGTGACTTTAAACATTGTGAAGACATTATTGAATTAATATTCACTGCATGCAGAGATTATGAATACTCAAGTTGACACTATACAGAGCTTCTGAAGGATTTCAGATAAAGAAATCAATTATAACTAGCCAAAAGGTTCTTTCTGAAGAGAAAGGCTAGTACAGAAGTGGTTTTCTGGTAGATGCTTTTCTTATGAAAGAGTTAATGTGAAAAAGTCTGGTTTCTGTCTTTCCTGTTTTCCTCACAGGACAGTTACTTGACAATTTAGGATAAACCCCAGGGAGCCAGTGCAAAAGTCCAATGGTTTTCACTGGTTTTTATATTACTGTTTTTAGAAGGATAACATGTTATGTAAGGAAATTGATGCCTTCTGTAAAAACTTCCATTAAAGGACTAAAGCAGAGCCTGGAGTCTTAAAGATTTTACCTTCCACTTCTGTTTGCCAGAGCTAGTGAGTTCACATCATAGCCTTTACCTATACCTATACCTATACCTATACCTATACCTATACCTATACCTATACCTATACCTATACCTATACCT